>CM054118.1:68253715-68256215 GCA_028673005.1 Tanypteryx hageni
ATTCGCCGCACGTGGCAGCGGGCGAATGGGTTGGACAACACTGGGTTACAATTCACCTTTCGGAATCTTTCAAACTTTAAAAAGCGATATCTCCCGTTAGGCCGATGAACCGGTCATAGGAGAACCCCGAAAAACCCCAAAGGATTTCTTGTGTCATCAGAATAGGTATCGTGTTTTATGGCACCGCAATATGGTTTCAAGATATGCAACGCGCTGAAGGTTCCCTCACGGTAGATGTCACGCTAAACCAATCACCTCGTCCCCCTCACCACTACCTTCAAACCCTTCTCCGCAACCCCTTCATTCGCCTTCCCCTCCTCCCCAGGCCTTCTCCTAAACCTCTCCTTCCATTCTCCCCTTTTCTCATTCTCCCCTTTTCTCCTTTTCTCATTCTCCCCTTTCCCATTCTCCCAATTTCTCCTTTTCCCATTCTCACCTTTCTCCCATTCTCCCCCTTTCCCATTCTCCCCTTTCCCTTTCTCCCATTCTCCCCTTTCCCTTTCTCCCATTCTCCCCTTTCCCTTTCTCCCATTCTCCCCTTTTCTCCTTTTCTCCTTTTCCCATTCTCCCCTTTCCCATTTCCCCATTCTCCCCTTCCCTTTCTCCCATTCTCCCCTTTTCTCCTTTTCCCATTCTCCCCTTCCCATTTCCCCCTCTCCCATTCCCCCTTCTCCATTTCCCCCTTCTCCCATTTCCCCCTTCTCCCATTTCCCCTTCTCCCATTTCCCCTTCTCCCATTTTCCCCTTCTCCCATTTTCCCTTCTCCCATTTTCCCCCTTCTCCCCATTTTCCCCCTTCTCCCATTTTCCCCTTCTCCCATTTTCCCCTTCTCCCATTCTCCCCTTCTGCCATTCTCCGCTTTCCCACTCTCTCATTCTCCCATTTTCTCATTTTCCCTTTTCCCTTCCTCCCATTTTCTCTTCCTCCCATTTTCCCCTTCCTCCCATTTTCCCTTCTCACATTTTCCCTTCTCCCATTTTCCCTTCTCCCATTCTCCCCCTTTTCTCCTTTTCCCTTTTCTCCCTTTCCTTTCCTCCTTTTTCCACTCCTCCCCTTTCCTCATTCTCCCTTTCCCCATTCTCCCTTTTTCCCTCCTCATATTTCTCATCCCATTCTCCGCTTTCTTCCTCATCCCATTCTCCGCTTTCTTCCTCATCCCATTCTCCGCTTTCCCTCTCTCCCATCCTCTCCTTTTCTCCTACTTCAATTCTCCCCTTTTCCCTTATTGTTCTCCCTTCCTCTCCACCGTCGGAATCTACGAATATTAGCTCCGTGTCTCGCTCGGCATCGGGTGCGTGTCCTACTGTGCTGCGGTCGGTGCACGACGGGTGTCCAGCTAACGGCTTGTGATCGCACCGCCTGCTCAGGGACCTCCTCAGAGCGAGGTTATACGCCCTCTCGCGTCGACGTGCATAATTGTGAGGTCGTTGCGCATAATTCGAAAGGTTTTACTTTCCTCACTGTTGGATGTTTTCTCGACCCTAGCTCTTGGTTAATGCATCGACAAATTTTATATGATTTAGTAAGATGGAAGTTGTCTAATGCTGCCACTCCCTCGTGAGGAATTCTCACGAACATGCATAGGTGGATGTATGTATGATGTATGTTGGTCGTTAACTTACAGTTCTAATAAAAATTTTGTTTAATAAAGGAACAGTAAGCTTCTTTAAAAAATGAGGTAACTTTTGCTGCTTGTTCTTATATTTAAACTGAATTTTTCCAATTAAACCATCTATTATAATTTTAATAGCTCAACTGATTTTTGCGCTCCCATACAAGATATCAAAACTAAACGCCAGGAATGCAAGTACGTTAGCAAAAATCATGAATCCACATAAGGGTTAAAGTAAGAAATAGGACCCATCTGTCAAAAAAAACTTTTGTTGAGGGCTTGAAAATAAACCCGCGTTATATCCGATTCCGCGCAATAACGAGCCGCGTTATAATCGGGATGCATTTTATCCAATTTGCCGCACCCCTCGCTTTAGCGCCAACGTCAGTGATGGACAAACGATGGCGCTAAGTCGGGGTCTGACCGTACTTCTCTGTGATCCCTCACGCACCCTCGCCCGCAATGGAACACATGTCAAGGACAGACTGCGGAATCAGCAATCTAGCATTTTCAGAGCCAAAGCGGGAAGCGTGAAAACCAGATAGCAGGCTTTACCGTCTCAACCGAACGCCATTATCCCACGCTTTATAAACATCACAGCAAATGGATTTGGCAATAAAGTTATCGGCTACCCGCCCACCCAAGCAGTATTTCATAAATGCTCGGCTTATTTCGCCCTTGTTTATGATAAATGGCTGCCTCTTACACGAGAGGGAGATTTTAAACGTGAGGTATTTCTGGAAGGGCTACAGATCTGAAATTGGCATGATCGCATCAAACCGACAGGAAAATTCCGAAAACGTTCATTTTTAGGGAATTTCAAAAATGTTCATTTTTAGGGAGTTTTCCCCACCCCATCTTTCCATTCCTACCACAATAAGAAAAACA
>CM054118.1:68261215-68388715 GCA_028673005.1 Tanypteryx hageni
TGACTAAATCTCCCTCCTCGATCCCACTTCATCCATACTCTCTCTTACCCCTCATATTTCTTGCATCGGTTCCACACCTCCCTTAGATTCGATCTCTCTCTCTTCTGCCTCTTACTCCTCTCTTTCTCAGTTCCCGCGATCTTCTTATTTTCTTTCCAGTCCCATCTTACTTTCTTACTCTTCCATTCCCGAGGGAGCTCCTTTTACGTTTCCACGGCCGCATCCAAAATGCAAGGACGTCGAAATGATGCCATCCATATTAATATGGGTTTTTCGCGCATACGCGCGCGGCTGCGCAAGTATACACTAGCACAATTTTAACTTATGCGAACACGGACGTGTAAATACGCGCTTTGACGTGCGGACGTTATTCCATCGCGGTATCCGTTCCTTATTTTTTTCTGTATTCTTCTCCGTCGGTTCGCCTCTTTCGCTCCCCTGTCTGGAAGACGGAATTTCGCGGGAAAAAGCGTCCGCCAACTGCGAAATGCCCGTCTCCGTAATAAAAACCTGAAAAGGGAGATTGGTTTTTTTTTACTTCTCTGCCCTCGACGCCTTGGACCCTCACGTGGTGTCCGAGGAGGCGGTTGGAGTGAGTTTTTTAAAGGGTGCGGGTTCGCCTAGTAGTTATCCAATTTCTATTCGTTACCGCTCTTAAATCACAATTTAGGTGGTATGTCAGACATGCTGAGCCGTAAATCATCGTTGTGATGAAACACTTTGTTAAATGGTACTTTATATATATGGTGTGTGTGTTTTATATATATATAGTTACTCTCTCTCTCTGTCGCTGGAGAAGGTCTTAAGCATGAAAAGCTTTCGTTTTTGTGTTTGTTTTACGTGTTACTTCGACACCTTCAGTAGCTCGCCACTGGTAAGTGTACACTGGGCTCCCTGCAACACCTTGTTGCACTGTCATCACTACCTTTCCTTTTATATATATATATATATATATATATATATATAATTGTTGCGGTAAAAGTACCTAATTGGGAAATGTGTACATTTACCGGTAAATGTGCACATTTACCGGACTACGCACATTTACAGTGACAGATATATATATACACACAACAGCTTACGGAAAAGGAAAGGTAAAATGGATATATGGATGGCAACAAGGTGTTGGGATGAGGAAACCCAGTGAACACTCACCAATCGGACTACTTCAGGTTGGCGAGGCCCCCGGGGATGTCGAAGCGACACACGTAAAAGAACACTAAAACACAGAAACATCACAAACGTAGAAACTACAGAGAGTTTCCTCATCCCAACACCTTGTTGCCATATATATATATATTATATATATATATATATATATATATATATATATATATATGTTCTCTCTCTGTAGCTGAAGAAGGAGTAGTTCCGAAAGCTTTACGTTTGTGATGTTTCTGTGTTTTTGTGTTATTTTACGTGTGTCGCTTCGACATCCCCGGGGCCTCGCCAACCTGAAGTCGGGTCTGATTGGTGAGTGCTCACTGGGTTTCCTCATCCCAACACCTTGTTGACATCCATATATATATATATATATATATATATATATATATATATATATAATAAGCTTATGGAAAAGGAATGATAAATAGGGTGAATGAATGGCAACAAATCGTTGAGGTAAGGAAGCCTAGTGAACACTTACCGATAAGAGATCGTCTGGGGGTGTTGGAGAAATTCATTTTAAACTCGTAGATTGGAGCTTACGGGGGGCACCGATTAGTTCTGTCGTTGTCGAAAAGATTACGTGTAATTTGTGTTTTGTATTTTCGTGTTTTACGTGTGTTACTTCGACACCCCCTGCGATTCGCCAACTCGAGTAAATGTCCTCTGGGCTTCCTCCCACACCTTGTTGCCACGGTCATCACTACCTTTCCTTTTTCTTAAGCATACACATAGGTACTATATACTATATTATTTTCCATGTGTGTGTGGCCATACGCGCCCAGCACACATGCATACATAACTCATGTATCTCTTGTTTAATTGTCTTTGGTGCCTAGTAGTTGTGCGGCTTGAGGCACATCCACCTAATAAATTTCTCATACAACTGTAAATGGGAGTTTTAATCGTTGGCCACTGTAATGCCTCTTGAGATATTTTGTCAATATTCTTTATTACTTAGGTATCAACGTTAGCTTTATCGCTCTTGACTGGATTTCCCTCTTATTGAGTATATGTACATATTTTTAAGCACCTCTGTTAATATAGAGAGATATAGAATGAAACAAAAAATACTAAAATTATTTACCATTGAAGCATTTTACTTAAGTTTGTTACTTTTGGAAGTGAAATATATATTATAAAACTGTTGAAATAAATTATTTATGTTAGCGTTGAGCTTTCTTGTGGATATTGTCATTGAAACCACGTCATATCGGATTCTCTTCTCCGTAGCGGTGATTGTGTATGACTAAGTGCATTCCAACATCTTAACGTGGTGCTATTATTGGGCCATTCGCTATCTCGCTTGTTCAGCGTTTGTCCAAAGAAAGACCTTCTTTATCACTCCTTCTAGTTTCTCTCTTTGTTTGCCTTCAGTGATCTCAGCGGAAAGACATATGAAAAGGCGGCTTTTATAGTTTCGCAGTGCCTATTTCCGATTCCGTCCTCGGATTTTACCTCCAAAAATGGCGTATCTATTTCGGGCGCAAGTCGAAAAAAATCTGCTGCCTTCGGGCCCTTTCGACATTTTGCATGGAAACATAATATATCCCAGGATTAAAATACTATTAATCAGTGTTAGAAGTTTTTTAGGTTAGCTATTCAAATACACGTGCCTACGGTAATAGGGCTTTAGAAGGCAAATTTTAGTTTCTCAACATTATCAGTGCACAGCGCTATTTACAAAATGCTTTGTTATATTTGGTATCATATTAAAAATGCAAGTACTTATTCATGTCCCAGAAGATTCAAAATTTCACATTGTATTCTTCGCAGTGTTGTCTTTAACGCATGGCTTTATGTATACATTACATACCAGCCTTCTGCAGAATCGAGGCTAGGCAAAAGAGATTTGTGAATCTCAGGGCCACAGATGTAAGGTCCAAAAAATTTACATACTTTGGACATGGAAGCGTCGGGCGTTATTAAAGCTCTCCATAAATTCGTTTTACGACCCTATTAGTTGGTCCTATTGCCACATACTCCAATGCAGTAGTGACCCACATCTCTCTCTCATTCCCGCTTCCTTCGGGGTTGAATAACCACCGTTGCCATCTGTTCCACGCTTCCGTATTCATTTTTCCGCGCAATCTGCTCCCCTACTTTATATCCGTTATCATCTATTTAGTATCTTATCCAGCATTAAGTTAGCTTCTCCAATTTCAGATCGTACATACTACATACCGATGGAGAAAATTGGATGTCTCGAAGTTGAAACTAGTGGAATTATATAACGCCTATTATTGTTATTCTTAACACTGCTGATAGAGTGGTTGAAAATGATGACATATATACCCGATTGTTTTAACCCTCGCCGGATGACTGGGGTCTTTTTTGACCCCAACCTTCGTAAATTGGTAAATACGTTATATTTTTTTGTAATATTTGTTTGAAATTGCAGGATTTTCTTCGTCAATCTGTCCAGCACCTTTGGGATGAATTTCATACTTAAACTCTAGAAAAATGCCTGAAAATTAATAAATATATCTTATGGTGTCACATTTGACCCCAGTAAGCCTAGAAGTTACCAAATATTTCGTTTTGACCGCCTCCTAGTTGTAACTACAACTTATTTAGTCAATATTTTCTTTATAAATAGTCTTCGTGCGTACATTCAGGAATTTTATATAAATATTTGGACTGTACTAAATATACCCGTACTACAAAGAAAAAATTCTATTATTTATGTACTGCATTGAGAAAATTTTAATGTTTTGACAGTTATTTTATTTTGAATAGTGATTGTTTAGAGAATATTCCCATTAATATACTTATAAAAAATAATTTGGCGATAAAAACAACAATTATATAAATGGGGTCAAAAAAGATCCCAGTCATCCAAGATGTAACTATTCTCCAGTCATCCTGCGAGGGTTAAGAATTGTCCCGAGGGCTTATCTGCAACGTAACAATCCAAATGCCACTAAGGTCTCGGATTCAGTTTTATGGATCGCATAAACGTAGGCGAAGAGGTCATACAAAGCAGAGAGGAAGTCGAACTTCCTCTTTGACTAGCATCCTTCGACAACAAAAAGGCGTCGGTCTATCTGTCCTTATAAACGCGCCATTGCAGCGTCGCGTCGAAACTTCCGAGGAAGACGCGACACCGCGATCGTAACGATTGCTATTAAGCGAGCGAGTGCGTTCAAGCGACTCGATCTCCTTCGAACTATTCGGCGCAGCTTCGCAAAAAGTTCTCAAAAAACCGAATTGGGTTAATGATGGAATTAAGGTCGACGGTGATCACTTGAGTGGGCTTCGTTTCGCTGATGGCATCATAACAACCACGAGCAACTTCGTTCAAGGCTCAAAATAGGACACTAGAAACTAGCTGATGCCGGCAAATAATAAAAAGACAAAAAATGAATCCTAAGATAACAGAGCCATGCTCAATAGCTTCATAAAGTACAAAGAAATTTGGTGCTGTACTGCTGAAGAACCATAATAGAAGTGAACAGGCCTCGGATAACAAGCTTCGATTGAAGAAATCATCGTGACGGAAAAGTAAATCGAAGATTTCTGAAAATACCCATGTCTTTTTATAAATAAGGAAGTATTCGCTTAGCTCATGCGGACCTTTCCGTGCCTTATTGCTGCCAGATAGCTAATCTTTGTCTCAAGTGAATAATAAGTAAATAGTAGTAAATAAACAATGAACGCAGACGTGTTGCTATGTTGGAATTTATACGCTTGAATCCAGTGGGAGAATGGTGCTCGTTCAGCCTAGACCCTTCTCCAATGAAAACTGACAAATATAGCGTATGAACAGAGAAAAACTTTTCGCATTTGGCTTTGGTTTGAGATAGAGCCAAGAGAATTCTAGTTACCGAGGAGGTAGACGATTTTTTTTTAGATTTCGTGGAGAATAAATTTATAGGTGTGGAGGGAAGAGAAAGGAGGGAGTGGAAATAATAATAATGGAGGAATTATGTTCCTTTCCTGTCCGAATGCGATATTGCCGTCTTTTAATGCGAAGTAGAAAAATAACTGCAGATTTCGTTTTTTTTTTGTGACGTTCTATTTTATAGAGAAAGCTCGTAGGTCTTCAAAAACGAATTGAAGATCAAAAAGAAAAAGTACCTAAGAGTGATGGCACTCGATATATTCATGCTCGAAATATATTTTGGCGACTTATTGTTCAATTCGTTTTTAATTAAGCCCCAAAAATTGAAACGGACTCAAAATAAATTGTTCTTTTTTATTCCGACCTAAGAACTCGGATAGATATTACACATTCGTATTCTGCAGAAGCTAAGGCTGTCGGCTAGGTCGTTGCCAGGCAACCAAGCGCCCCAAACTTCAACTAGGAGTGTGGTGCTGTTCAATATGGCTGACCCACTCCTCTATCTGGAACTCCTTTACTTTGAGTAGCGCGCCATAAAGGAGCTTTTGCATGTGGTTAAGATTTTTTGTCGCTGAACATAGTTCACATGCCGCTTATCTTCTATTGCTTTGTTTTAAAGGAGATTCCCTACTCAAGTGTCATAAATTCTAGCCTATAAGCGGTAAAGTAGGTCACAATTTCCATTCTTTGAAGAAAAGTGTTTTTATTCCTAACCCTGTGAAGGGCTACCATTTTCATATTCTGTTCACATGTGCCGAAAATATTGGTTGAAATATTTCCACCTCAACACATTTTCGTACATTATATACAGACATACACATGCATATACTGTGCTCACACACGCATGTACTTTCGTAAACTTGGTTTTACGAGTTTGTGGGCGGAATTCGAAAATTCTCGAACAGAGTGATTGCAGAGGAAGTTGACAAATAACATCGTCAATGTGCTTCCATCTATCGGGGACTTTTTCAGAGTACGGGGTCTATTTGTGTGATTCATTTGTCAAAATCGACGTTCCTACCAATCGAATTGATATCCGGAACGCACGCTTAGCTCGCCACAGAGTGGGAACGGCTCTTTTTGCGACGTCTCTCTCTCTATCTCTCACTCCATATCCCATTCTCTCTCTCTCTCTCCTCCCTTCTCCGTCCTCGCTCTAAAACTACCCCGCCCCCCTCCCGCGGCGGGGCGTGAGGGGATGTTTCACTTGGCTCTCTGCCTCCCTTAATCCCTCGCATATCCTTCTCTTTTCTCGCTGTAAGTAATTCGCCCGTGGTTTAGATGTACGAGGAAGACTGCCTTATCTCAAAGTCGCCTCAATAAAGATGATTATCCACCCTCCTTTTCCCCCTTTCTCTCTCTCTTTCATCTCGTTCCGTCTTTCTGTCTCAAGTTCAACCTATCCTTACCTCACTCCTTTCCTCTCTCCCTTCTTCTGTCTCCTTCATCTCTCATTTGTCCCCATTTATCTTCTCCTTCCTCTACATGCTTCCCTCAATTTGCACACACCCCGCGACGAGGCGCCGGAATAAATTTCCTCCGTGTTAAAATCTGCCCGCCCATCTTCCTCCTCTCCCTCCTTTCTTCCTCCCCTCCCTCCTTTATTCATACCCATCCTTTCTTCCTTCTCTCCTTCCTTTCTTCCTCCTCGCCTTCCTTTCTTCCTCCTCGCCTTCCTTTCTTCCTCCTCGCCTTCCTTTATTCTTCCTCTCCCTCCTTTCTTCTTTCTCTCCCTACTTTCTTATATCTCCCCCTCCTTTCTTCCTCTCCCTCCTTTCTTCTTCCTCTCCCTCCTTTCTTCCTCTCCCTTCTTTCCTTCCTCTCTCCCTCCTTTCTTCACATTCTCCCTTCCTTCTTCACCCTCTCTCTCCCTTCCTTCTTCACCCTCTCCCGCCTTCCCTTCCCTTCTCCCTCCCCTTCTCCCTCCCTTCCTCCCCTTCTCCCACTCTTCGCCCCCTTAGTGGGGTGCCTCATGCCGCTTCTCCCTCCATCCCTTTTCTCTTTCAACCCTTTCGCCATCCTTCCCTCATCGGTTGAAGTTGTTTCTCGTCCAACCCGCCTCTTGCTGCCAACGAAGAGCTTCGTAATTCGCATAAAGAACGCTGTATGCACCTCGAGACCATTGAATGTCTTGTTAACGTTTTTTGAAAAGAAAGCGCTCGTGTTTACGACTTTCCCTTCGGTATGAACAATACCCGCTTAACTGATACATAAGACTAGATCTGCGAAGTCTTTGCGATATAATCCTCTTCGAAGGATCATGCCTTCGCATCGTCACTCTGCCATTTTTCTGCTTTATCGAACGTGTCGTGCCTTATGTGACATGCAACCAAATTCCTTCCTCGCTCGTCCATTTTAAGAGCATTATGGCTGAAATTCCACGAATAGTGGTACGTTTATGGAACGATGTGAAACATTTTATTAAAATCATAGACGGGAAACCTTAAGTCATTATCTTGGAATCTATGCCCGGAAAAAACTTCCTCTTTCGAATTATATTAAATCCTAGACGTTTCATTTCTAAAGGTTCGTCTGCAGCGGCGCGCCGACGATAGGAAAAGAACAGGTTGGCCATTAGGAAAGCGACGAAGAGAGTGAAGAAAGGAGAGATGGAGAGGGGGAAATGTAAGGAAGAGGATAGTTGAATAAATACGAAACGTTTTAACGGAGCGTCCCTCGCTACGGCTTCCCAATCGGGCATTCCAAACAAAATGTCGTAGCGATCAGTCGAGGCTTTTCTTTCTTCCCCTAAAGGTAATTTTCCTCCCATTGAGTAACTGCCAATTCAGGACAGCATTGAATTCCGAACGAAACAAATGGAAATCACGCGGAGAAAATAGATAAGAGGATTGATCACTATGGGCCATTGTATGCCTTCCAGGAAATCGCATCAAGCGTATTTGCACTTGCTATGATCTAGCGTCTCGTATTCTCCATCTCTCTGCATTTCCTTTCTCTTACCCCACACACCACTCCGGCCCCATTTCTGCTCCACCGCCACATCCCCCCACCCCATCCGCCGCGCCCTCGCACAATGTGCCGCGCTAATCCAGCCTAGCCGCGGCGGCATGCTATCGAGCGAGTGTGCGCGCCCTCTAGAGGGGGGGGAGGGGGCGGGAAGGGCGTGGGTAAAGGGGGCGGGGGCGAAAGGGGTTTGGTTACGGAATAGGTGAGTAGGAGGCTGGAGGGGAAGGGGATATCGTGTCGCGGGGCGGCGGTTGCGAATTTTGTTGCGGGAGGGGGCGGAGGTCACGAGGGGAAGGTCGTGTCGGTGAGGAAGAGGAGGCGTTGCCCTTACTCTGAGTGAGAGAGAGAGAGAGGTATGGTCCGAAAAGAGGAGGAGAAGAAAATGGAGGGGTTGCAATGGTGACCCGAACACACTGAAAATGGGAGGGGGTCGGCATCGCAGATTGTTGCCTCTGGATTCCGCCATATTTCCCAGCGTTCGTTGACCTCTCCGAGACGCACTTTACGTGAGGCGTACGCAATTCCCTTCTGACGACCTCTCTCTCTCTCTCGATTATCCGTTCCCCGTATCTCCGTCGCTCCCTCCGGCTAACTCCCCCATCCCGCCATCTTTACTCATCCACGAATGCATATACGTGCTTCATTCACGTATCCATCGCTCCTCCTGTTTCTCCACGCGGAGAACACGGACGTCGTTAGAAGCGTGCCTTCTCTTAGGCGACGGGCAGTGGAGGAATGGCTGCGTTTGCCCACGTGAACGTGACCTCTTAGTATGCACGGCACGCGTGTCGCCGCCCTATGGGGCGTGTGCTACGCCAGACGATGGTGTCCTTTGACCTCTACCGCGATGATGCTCGATCTGCGTGAGTCGTCGGAAGAACGTATTCGATGGCTCGCCCACGTTGTGTCGCGATTAAAGAAAAGGCTCGCATGCTTAAGCGAAAGCGTTGTTTTAAAGAAGTATCTTTTCCTCGTTTTCCTTCCCCTTCCAATTTCGTCACTGAGGTCTCGAGAGATATTACTTTAATTACAAGGTTAAAAATCGCAGTTATTGCTGCTGATGTTGCTATTTGAGCTTTTTACTGTAATTTCTGTTACAAGTTTAAATTTCTAACAAAGCTTCTTTCCTTATCCACAGGTGAGTAAGAGGTTCCCTGGCCCTACGATCTTGTATTGCTCGAGGTAAGACGAGGCAGTCCTTGGAGTGACCGTTGGGTATCCATAGGACTCCAGAATTTAAAGAAAATGGTGAGCAGTGTGTAAGAACTGTCCAAGAAGTCCCGCGCTAAAATTTATCTTCCAGAGAAAGGGCTGTTGCTTTTTTCTTCTATTCGGCTGCGGTTTTAAAACAAATTATCGCCTTTTGTCGAATGGCTCAACTTTTGACCATGGGATGAGTTTATATGTAATTATGTCGGCATTTTCTTTTAAAATACTGATAAAATCGAAGTTTGTTGCCGTCGAATTGCCCTAAAATTACGGAAAATGACGGAAACAAATAGCCTTTTTGCTGTTGTGGGTGTTTTCATATTTTACGCCAACAGTTCCATAATTGTGGTTCGCGTACCATTACCGGTACGTGAAACTTTTTAAGTGGTACGTGAAATTTATTGAAGTTCCTTGAGGTAATCCTAATTCTTCGTTATTTTGTAAAAATATACTTATTTTACTTCTTGCTTTATATTTTATAGTTCGTTGTTTTCATTTTAATAATTTCATGCCTTTACACCACAGTAAAAAGGTACTTAATAAATTTACAGAAAGTCATATAAATTTTTTGAGTGGTGAGGATAATTTTGATGCATGAGAAAAATTCTGCCGTGACAGGGGATCGAACCCGGATCTACCAACTTTCCGGGCGGATATTTTGCCGCTATCGTGGCAGACTGATTCTCCAGCTTCTTAACGCGGGTGTTTTCTTTTTTGCTTTGGGTATATTGTTTGTGAGTGGTGCTTGAAACAAATATTTGGGAACAGCTGTTTTAAGCTAATGCGTCCATTGCGTATAGTACGTAGTTGTCTAAATTGAGTTGTATATCTTTCGATCATAAGTCATTTCCTGAATCACAGACTGATGGATATGTTTTATCGCTAGTACTTCTGTAGTGCAAAGAGCATCTCTATTATCAGATTATCGAAATATATCGAAGCTCCGATATATCGCGGTCTGCTTAAGCGCAATACTCGTTATTACGCGTATCCGTCTCGGGACCTAAAATTTTCATCGAGACTTGTTTCTTTCGAAAAAATATGAATATAATAGTTTCTGTCACATCCAAAAGAAATGCACTTTTATTGATATCGGTCGAATGTCTTAATTTTATTACTGAAAGTTTGCTTATTTACGTAAGAACAAATGAGAGGGAATTTTAATGAGTTGTGAATCGCCCTCGCTACTTCTTGGCGCTTATGAAAGCACTTTGTTAAAACAAGTTCTCTTCTATACAAGCGCTATCGCGGTATCGACCCCGTGGGCCACATCACAGCGAGGCCCCATAACACTTAATAATTTTATAGGGCTCTAACGTAATAACGACTGATCAAACAATTTTGTGTTATTACTCATTATGTTCGAATAAAGATGCGTTAATAACGAAGGAGTTTTTTTATGGAATTCGTTATTTTTATGTAAACTTAATACGTTTGATTTTTTAAGACTTGTTCCGCTTTATGAATTATTTTTATCTCGAAATCGCGTGGGCGATGACGTAATAGGAACAACATTTCTTATAGGAATTATGTAATAACTTATTTATGGAAATTGCTTTCCTCTCGAGACATTTTTAAGGATTTAAAAAACCGCAATAGTGAATGAAAGCGGAGTAATGGAAGCAACATGTATGCCGAACTCTTTGTTTTTTTTTTCGTTTGATAGAATTACTTATGTGTTTTGCGAAAATGGAATGACGGCGAGGAGGTCCAAGTCGCGTTTCAAGTAGGCACGTGTGAATATCGCTGTGAGCGGTCCATCAAATCTAGCCTCATCAAGCAGATGACTCGAAAAAGGAAGAGTACCAATGCGCCCACGCGCATGCGCATTTCCCTCTTTTTAGTAATGAGGGAAAAGCCGCAGAAAGCCCTCGCGGCCTTATAATCCACTTTCAAAAATGACTCCAAGTGAAACCCATATCAATCTAAGCATGCATCGATCTCTCCCTCTCTCGGCTCCCCCCCCTTCGCCTCCCCCCTTAGTCTCCCCCTTACTCTCCCCCCCTTAGCCTCCCCCCTTAGCCTCCCCCCTTAGCCTCCCCCCTTAGTCTCCCCCCTTAGCCTCCCTCCATTCGCCTCCCCCCCTTCGCCTCCCCCCCTTCGCCTCCCCCCTTCGCCTCCCCCCCTTCGCCTCCCCCCCTTCGCCTCCCCCCCTTCGCCTCCCCCCCCTTCGCCTCCCCCCCTTCGCCTCCCCCCCTTCGCCTCCCCCCCTTCGCCTCCCCCCCTTCGCCTCCCCCCTTCGCCTCCCCTCCTTCGCCTCCCCCCCTTCGCCTCCCCCCCTTCGCCTCCCCCCCTTCGCCTCCCCCCCTTCGCCTCCCTTCCTTCGCCTCCCCCCATTCGCCTCCCCCCATTCGCCTCCTCCTTTCCACCCCTCTCCTGCCCCTCTCTTTCCCTCCGTCTTAAACTCTTTCACTCATCAATCTCACCCTCTCTTACCTCATCCTCTCCCACTCTGTCTTTGTGCAATTTCCTTCTCCCTCTTTCTCTTTGTGCCATTTCCTTCTCCCTCTTTCTCGATCTCACGGAATTTTCCGTACGCTTACCATGAATGGTTCTAATTGTGATTGATAATGGCTCTTATTAGTTAGTTTTTTAAAAATTTCCATTGAGCGAACTTTGCCAAAGAAAACCGCTATATGTAGTAGTATGTAGTGTATAAAACTATATATATAGTCATGTGTGTCGTGCGTGTTTATTTGATTATTGAGGTATATCATTAAATTGCCGAAGTCGAGTCGAATGAGGAGCAGAAATTTGTCGTTGAAATTCATACCCAATTTTAATTCAAGGCGCGACTGTTTTGTGCAAGAAAAAATTTGACTTTTTAGTGGCAACGATTCAAGATTGAAATTATGGATTCGCATGAATGTTGGCGACGTCATCCGGCGCCCGGTTGTACAGGCGTTCAATCTATGGCGCCCATTTTGCAGCCCCCAAAAGTCACCCCAGGGGGGAGGCATAAGATTTATTTACGCTTGTCATAACTTAACCATCGTTGCCATATCAACTAATAGCGACCACGAGCTGAAGAAAAAACTTGTTCTGATGGTTCAAAAAGAATTATCGAGATCGTCTCATGGCTAGAATCCAATTGATAATTCTTTTCTTATCCCTTAAACGCCTGTCGAATTTATTAATTTATCAAAGGTTCTTGTAGGCTCTGTAGTATCTAGAACATAACCGGTCTGTTTTCTATCGATGAGTAATTGCGAACTAATGAAATTTGCCGGAGTGATTTGGTTAAATCTGTTCGAATAAGTTAAGTGTCATAACTTCGTACAGAGTTGATGCTGCTTTCAGTCGAGGATGTTGATGAACATGTGGTGTTGGATCTGTTATTATCATTGATAGATTTTATCGATTCCGCAATTTATATAATATTCCTCGAATTTATGTAAACGAGTTTTCTTAATTTCTGCGCCTGGAAAGAATAAAAGTGTATTAAGGATCAGTTTTTTACGAACGTTGCAAATTTTTAGCCAGCGTGAAGCACAAAAGATAGTAGAATGACAAACTAAACATTTTCACCGAAATAAATTCTCTTTATGTAAAGTTTGAAAAATGTCTTGAAGACTTCTGAGGGCCCCACGCGTGGGCAAACACTTAGCACAATATAAATACGCGCGTATCAGGTTATATTCACAAACCGTGCAAAAGAGTTAAGTTACTTGCGCTTAACTTGTCTTGCCTTATAGAAGGGAGCTATGAAAGGGAGACTTTTAAAAAAATTACTATTCAGGTTTATTACTGCTGTAAAAAGCAACCAAATAAAAAATTAAAGAGAGAACAGTTGGTAACCGTGATGCGAAACATCTGAAAAACTGTTCGCCGCTCTATAAAAGAACATAGGTTACGAAATGAAAGTTTCTTTTACGAAAAGTGTGGTGATCATTCTCCAAGTGGCCTGCGTGCAGCGTGATAAGAGCAGTCGAAGAGACGACGAAAAGAATGTGTGGCCTGTTCAGGGTGTTGATAAGCGATGTCTATAGCGAAGGCGGTGGAGAAGAGAGATTTTTCAGACTGGGAAGAAGTAAGAAGATTGGAATGGTAGCGGAGAGAGGAAGCCGAATTGGAGAATGGGAATGGCGGAAAAAAACAAATAAATGCAAATGTAAACGAGAGAGCCAAGGGCGGAGGAGGATCTCTCTGCTATGAAATTAAGCGATCAAATTTGGGGAAAACATATTTCAAGCGAAGGAAACGTTCATCCGACCACTTTATGCGTGTCAATGAGATCATTTTCGGTGCTCGTTGATATAAACATTGGTTGGAAGCAGCTGCTCGTTTCGAGAACCACTCGTTCATCCGTCCGAGTGACGTTATTATCGTGTTTCGCCTTGTGCGCGTCTTACTGGTTGTCAATTTTAAGTGTTGTGTGAAAGTGGAAATGTGTAAGCGTGGAAGACGGAAAAGCGCATGATGAAGAAAGTCGTGCTTCCGCGAGAGTCGACCTGTTTAAAAAAAGAGGAGTTCTTATTCCCATGCGTTACCACATCATAAATTATCTAATTCCGGAAGAGAGGTTAAGTAACAAGTAAACCGTTGAAAGTGTGGGTGAAGTTTGTATGCTGTTAGGCACATGGCGGACTTGTTCAGTGGTTAGAATATCCGCCTGGCAAGTGAAAGACCCGGGTTCTGATTACCGGTCAAGGAAGAATTTTTCTCCAGGGTTTTCAGAAATCTTCGAGTAAACTGTTTTTGCGCAAAAGAATCCGCCGATTCTTGTGAATTATAATCTGATCTGGTGCCAACCACTATCTTAATATACCCAGGAAGCAGAGTAACCGTTGGACAGTTTCTTATAAGCCTGTGGAAATCTTTTCAAAAATATTAATTCCTTTTCTTGTGAAAGTTACTATTGCAGTGCACGTTAAGTGACACAAAAAAGGCGAACGTAATCATCGGACAGAAAAGAAAATGTCGTGACGGCATACATCGTCATAGCCACTTGCGAAGTGAAGTGCCTGTGACGAATTATCTCGTCATAGCCACTTAACTGGTTAATTGGTGGAGATATTTTAGATAATTTATCTGCTGATGAAACTATAAAGAGCATCACTCGTAAATTTAGCATTTTTAGCGCATCTCTAATAAAGGAGAGAGTTCAAGGTTTCTCTTTGACTTCCATCTGTCCGCCTTACTCGAATTTAAATTGCAGCTTAACCAAAAGCCCTAGTATGATGAACTTTTCAGTATATGTGAATATGGTGATACTATTTATTTTTATATACATTTTATTAACTCTGTCTTTACTTCGTCTACTTAACAATACTGAAAAAAGTGACTAAACTGAATGTTCTACAATTAGAACCTTTATCTCAGCCATATCTCTCGAAAAATAGGCAAATTAATAAATTAAATGCTTTCACGATGGAAATGTTCCCTTTACCGGTTAATATTAAAAGTCCGAATAATTAAAATACAACTGACGATCTCAAAGGCCAAGCAAATATGCCTCGTTTCTCACTTTGGTCTAGCTCTCCTCAGGTTCGCCTTAACTCGCCTAGGCAAGGACTTGGTTAATTGAAATCTGGAGATTTTCATTGGGAGATTTCGACATTAATTAATATCAGGTTATAAGGGTTAAAGGGACGGCAAGAGAATAAAATAAATGAAAGGGTTAGTAAACCTGATCGTTTTGAAGGAGTTATTCCGCCTATTTGCATTTCCGTCCCATTATCATGGAACGGCGCTTTCCAAACGCATCTGAGACTCCCTTTTAAGGAAGCTGACCTTATCGAGATCTCCTTAGCTCCATCCATCAACCAATGGATCTAAAAGGTAATAACAATTTCAGAATATTTTAAATATCCGTTTTATTTGCTCAAAAATTAATTTCAATTTAAACGTATCTATTCATAAAATTTAAAATTAAACAAAAACATTCCATCTTCGCGATCCCCGAAAAACATTTCACGACCCTCATTTTGGGAACCATTGTCATGAATTCAATTAGACCTATACCGAGAATGAGCATACTACGGCTCGAGGGCCAAATTAGGAACGCGAGAGCATTTTATGCGGCTTACGAAGCCATTATGATAGCGAGCCGTGAAATTTAATACGGGTAATTTCATGCTCTTTACTGAGAACTACAGTCGAAAAAACTTATGGGGCCCGCCAAAGCATTAGCGTCTAGCAGCTAAAATAGTTGCCCGCCCACGACCTATGCATCAGTCCCTCTGTTTACGCGTGGCGAGTTCATGTTTTCAATCTATTGTTATTTCTTCTAATTTCCAAATCTTTAGAAATTTAAATTTGTTACGCGTTTGGATAAATTTTCCATCGTAAACACCATGGAATTTAATATATCTTTCATTGTGCCGCGAAAAGACGCCATTAAGGCGCTCCCTTATTTCTAATATGTGTCTTCGCACTTTATTAAATATGTAATCGGTATAGACGAAAGATGTGTATCCGTAATAAAGTATCGCTTCATAATTCGCACGCCATTCCATGTTATCGTGAACAAATGGCTCTCTCATTGGCCCCTCCTGCAGTGATAATTTATGGCTCGCGGTTCAAGTTTCGGCTTATCGACGCTCCGCCACTCGGCGTGAAAAAATAAATCATCAATGTTAGAGGTGCAGTTTTAATGCCTTAATAACGTCACATTCTAAGCGTTCCAGAGGGTAATCAATTTACTTTCGTGATTTTAAAGAGGTTGCAGGGATAATCTCTCTCCGACCGTAAAATAGAAATAAGAACGACTGGCGTCCTGTCCCAACTCCCCCATCCCCAATATCCTTTCCATACTCCTTTCCTCTCTCTCTCTCTCCCTCTCTCTCCCTCCCTCTCCCTCCCTCTCCCTCCCTCTCCCCCTCTCCCTCTCTCCCTTCCTGTTTCCCTCACTATCCGTCCTCGACGGTGGCGTCTCCCTCCTAGACGACGACGGCTTTGGTTTTCTCGAAGCAGCCGGGAGAGAGGGAGTGAGAAAGAGAGGGAGGGGAGTCTATCTCTCGCGGCATTCCTCACTCTTCGCTCGCCTATCGATTAAAAGAACTTAATTAGGCCACGCTCGCGAGTGGAGGGGGTAGAGTCTTAGGGAGGCGGCCAATTAAGAGTAAAAGGCTTCCGGAAAGCGGCGAAGAAGTCGAAGAGTGGTGATAAAAAGCAGGTGGGGAGGAAGTGGAAGGAGTAGGGGTGGAGGGTGGGAGGGGGAGAGAGAGAGAGGCAGGCGAATAAAGGAGGGGAAGAGGGAAAAGGGACGGGGGAAGATAGGTAAGGGAGGATGTGAAGGAGGCGGAATAAAAAGGTAGGGAGAATGAGCGATGGAGGGGATGGAAAGGTTTTTTTAGAAGAACGCGAGAGAGGAGAGAGACAGAGGTGGTAAAATCGAGTGAAGAGGGAGGAGGGGATGAGGGTAGATGTGAGGGAGAAGGGGAAGGCGCATTGCGACGCTAGGGGGGGGAGGGGGAGGCGCCCATGTGCGGACGGCGTGTGAGTGTGTGTTTCGCGCGGCGAAGGACCTCTCCTTCCTCCTCCCCTCCCTCTTCCGTCGCCGTCTCTCTCTCTCTCGCGGATATAAAAAATTCCTCCCGAAATCCCCTTTCGTTCCTCTCCGCAGAGACACACGCACGCACACACACACACACAGAGAGCTCCGAGCGGCAGGCGCGTGGGCCTTTAGTTTTTATGCCTCTCTAGAAGAGGAGGGCGTTCGATTTTTTTATTCCGACCCCTCTCTCCCTCCGAATCCTCTTCTCCCTCCCATTCCTCCTCTCCTCTCTCCCATTCCTCCTCTCCTCTCTACCATTCCTCCTCTCCTCTCTCCCATTCCTCCTCTCCTCTCTCCCATTCTTCCTCTCCTCTCTCCCATTCCTCCTCTCCTCTCTCCCATTCCTCTCTCCCTCTCTCTCTCCTCTTCTCCCTCCCTCTCTCATCTCTTCTCCCTCTCTCTCTCACTTCTTCTCCCTCCCTCTCTCACTTCTTCTCCCTCCCTCCTTCCTCTCCCTCCCTCCTTCATCCCCCTTCCTCTCCCTTCCTCCTTCCTCTCCCTCCCTCCTTCCTCTCCCACCCTCCTTCCTCTCCATCACTCCTTCCTCTCCCTCACTCCTTACTCTCCCTCACTCCTTCCTCTCCCTCCCTCCTTCCTCTCCCACCCTCCTTCCTCTCCCACCCTCCTTCCTCTCCATCACTCCTTCCTCTCCCTCACTCCTTACTCTCCCTCACTCCTTACTCTCCCTCACTCCTTCCTCTCCCTCCCTCTCCCTCTCTCTCCCTCTCTCTCCACCTCTCTCCCTCTCCCTCCCTCCTTCCTCTCCCTCCCTCCTTCCTCTCCTCTATCTCCCCCTCTCATCTCTCCCCCCTCTCCTCTCCCCCCTCTCCTCTCCCCCCTCTCCTTTCTCTCTTCCTCTCTCTCTCCCTCTCTCTCCCTCTCTCTCTCCCTCCCTCTCTCTCTCCCTCCCTCTCTCTCTCCCTCCCTCTCTCTCTCTCTCTCCCTCTCTCTCTCTCCCTCCCTCCCTCTCCTCTCTCCCTCCCTCTCCTCTCTCCCTCTCCTCTCTCCCCCTCTTGTCTCTCTCCCCCTCTCCTCTCTCTTTCCTCTCACTCTCTCTACTTTCTCTTTCCCTCTCTCTCCCTCCCTCTCCCTCCCTCTCTCTCCCTCCCTCTCCCTCCCTCTCTCTCCCTCCCTGTCTCTCCCTCCCTCCCTGTCTCTCCCTCCCTCTCTCTCTCCCTCTCTCTCCCTCCCTCTCTCTCCCTCCCTCTCTCTCCCTCCCTCTCCCTACCTCTCCCTACCTCTCTCTCCCTCTCTCCCCCCCTCTCCTCTCTCTCCCCCTCTTATCTCTCTCCCCCTCTTATCTCTCTCCCCCTCTCCTCTCTCTTTCCCCTCACTCTCTCAACTTTCTCCCTCCCTCTCCCTCCCTCCCTCCCTCTCCCTCCCTCCCTCTCCCTCCCTCTCCCTCCCTCTCTCTCCCTCTCTCTCTCCACCTCTCTCCCTCTCCCTATCTTCCACAGGTTATTTTTTCCTGCAAATGTTTTATAGCGAGACATGAAAGAAGGAGAGGCTAGTTTATTTTCGTATTCATGGTTACGGATGGGATCGAGTGGGAGGTGGAGGGGGAAGAGGGGAAGCGGGAGGGGGAGGGTGAGATGCGTGGGCGGGGAGGGAAGGAAAACTTTTTATGAGTAGACGTTAATACGCGCTTCCCCGCTCCTATTTCTGGACGAAAAAAAGTTTCGCTTGTGTGTTTTTCACTTGGGAGCGTGTCGGTCGTGTTATTTATGAAAAGTGCAGGCTGGGTTTTTATTTACGTAATTTCGACTCCCCCGAGAGAGAGAAGGGGGGAGAGGTAAGAGGGTGAGGGGAGGGGGAGGCAGAGGCTTTGTGTGTGCGCGCGCGCGTGCGCAGTTGTGGGTATATTTTCGGTGAAAGTAAAAAACTTGAAAAGCGGAGACCGCTGGAATATATAAGAGAAGTTGTGTTATTCGAACGTCTGTAAGCTCCGGATTAGTACTTGGACGCAATTTTAAAACTCGATGGTTTAAGACTTTTACTGAAGCGAATTGAATTTTTAATGAAAGCGTTTTGGCGAACCTTTCGCTTTGCTATTGGTAATAACGGTAACATCGCGGCGTCGTTTGCTGGGCGGCGGCGGTCGCTAAGGTGGAGGAGTGTTTGCTCGTAACGGCGTGTCAACCGAATGGACTGGGGAAGAGAGAGGGAGAGAGAGAGAGAGAGAAAAAGAGAGTGGGCGTTACACGACACACCTGTTCCGCAGTTTTGAAAAATACAAAAATCTCCTCTCCCACGAGTCTCGCTATGAATGAGCGGGCGTTTTTTCTGCCGGCGTGTAAGTTTAATAATTCATGTGTGCATAAGATCGTGCGTGCGTGTGTGTTTGTCTAAATAGATAAACATGTTTTCGGTACCCTTTTGCACTAAGTCTCTCTCTCTATCTATGAATATGTACGCTTCCATGGACTCCGCAATTTGTCTTCCCATTTACTGTGTAACAGTATTCCTTCTATTGAGTTCCCGTTCGTTTGGACCAACCACGATGCTCACCGTGCAGGAATTTTGTCGACGCGACAGTGAAATCGCCATGTCATTTCTATTTGATTTGCTTCGCTAGTTCAAGTATCCGGAGGCATTCTTTTCTATTTCCACTTTTCGAATAATCCTCACCGTGCATTCCTTCGCATTTTCTTCGATTAAAATTTTTTTTAAAATTCTCGTGTTTAGTTTTCAGCTCAGCACGCTTCATCCATCCATAACTATTTATCCAAGGCCTATCTTGTGGTTACTATTTTTTAAATTCATACTTTGAGATAATCATGCAGCATATGTAACGTAACCATTTCCTGGACAGGGTAGCCGTCGGTGTGGTGGTTAGAGTGTTGGCCCCGCCTGCTAAAGTGGCACCCGGTTCGAATCCTGTAGGATTTCATCCGAGGACGCCCGGCCCCCTATATGTCCCCCTATATGTGCGTGTTGTAACTAAGGAGATCAGGACGAGCCAATGAGAAAAAGAGAAATGAGGATCGCGCTCAAATCAACACTCCGTCCTTCCAAAGGGACGTTAAGCCGTTGGCCTCCTTGGTGCTTTTCGTGAAGAGCAGGCTAAAAGCCGGCACCAAGTTTCTCTCCTTCCTTCCTATCCGGCTATTCATTGCACTACCTCTTAGATACTCACTGCGCATAGGAAAGAGGTGAATCAGCTGGAAACAGGCATTTCTTGAACAGACGATTGAAATTTGATTAATTAATTAATTTAATTATAAAAATTATTTTAGGAGAAATTCAAAATGGAGGCCGATTTCAGGGTCTCCTTACCTTTCCGAAAGCAGATTTTGATTACTTTTATTCGTTTAAGTTTATAATATTTTATTTCTATGAAAATTTTCATGCTAAAGCGACAATGTGTGACTGTGTAAGAGAGAAAGAGAGCGGGATGAAAGATTCTTCACATATTGCAATTTTTGGAAGCAGAACATCCCAAAAGACTAAATTATTTCCTGATAATAGTTGTCTAATTAAATAATATTTTTTTGTATGGTTACTATAGGAAACAAGTAAGATATGATTTTTGTGTCGTCGCTGGCTGCAGATTCATTTTTAAAAAGATCGAAATTCAGTTAAGGAAATGTGCACTTCAATGTCTATCGGCGTTGATGCGGGCGGGTTTCGGTTCGTCACGTTGACCATTTTTACCTGAGGAAAACGTAACTCGATTCGTCACGTTGAAATTTTTCTGACCGCAGCTCGAAACGTCACGCTTGGATGTAGAGAGGTATTGGAGCTCGGGGCCAGGGAAGGGAAATTTGAACATGAAGCAACATTCTACTCGGCCCCCACCGGGTTGGGTAAGTTACTGTCTTTGCAAAAAGTCTATGCACCCGAGTTTGAGACCGTATATCTCGAAAACAACCGCAATGATTTTAATGGGGTGAAAAGTAGCGATTAGAGAATTTATTTCTACATTAATTGATGTAATCTTAAATTTTTAGTCCATGTTTAAATATTTTATATTGAGCTGTATTTGAAAGAAAAACACGATTTTTATACCTGGAAATCCGATAAGACCAATTTGAATGTTTACATATCAGAAACCTTACAATGCATAAACTTGCAATTTTAATAGCACTTACCTAAAACTATCGGTATATAATAATTTGCTTATGTCCCTCTGTCCTGAACGCTCTTTGAACTCGAATAACTCGAAGACCAAACAAGCTCAAGCTCAAGGTTTTATTTAGCAGTAAAACTTTCCAAAATATTTTCCGCCCGATTTTCAGAATTTCCGTTATTTGAGAAAATATCGGCTTTTGAACGGGATGTTGCCTTGCTGACCACATCATTGTTAAACTTCGAGAGTCAGTTGTTGTCACAAACCGCATACGTGTAATACATACGAGTGCATAGATTGCCTTAAATTATCGTAGGATTTTTCTCGAAAATACGTAATCCTAATGGGACTGAATGCTGAAGATAAAATGGACAGATAGGATGAAAAACGATGAAGTGCTACGAAGAATAGGAGAGAAGCGAATGATTATACAGACTATCAGAAAGAGGAAGGCTAACTGGGTTGGACATTACCTGAGGAGAGAGAGTATGATTAAAGACGTGTTAGAAGGAAAACTAGATGGGAAAAGGGAAAGAGGTAGGAAAAGGTTTCAGCTGATAGACGATTTGAAAGGGAAAGAGAGTTATCAAGATATAAAGAGGACAGCGGAAAATAGGAGTATATGGAGAACCAGGTTTAACCAAGAATAATCACGGACCTGTCTACGGACAGACTACCTATGATGATGATGAATGGGACTGGGATTTAGTTTGGATTCTTTTGCTTATATAATCGACTATATAGATGTAAAGTAAAAGAGAAGGGGATGTGTGGAGGGAGATCGGAAGGAAGGGGGATATAGAATGGAAAGTACTTAGAGAGAAAGGCAGGTATAGAATTAGGATAGGACGGGAGGAAAGAGATTAAGAAGGGGACGGAGAAAAAGAGGGAGAACTATGGATTGGGACAGGAGGGAATGAGAGAGGGGGGAGGTGAGACAAAAGAGAGGCTGAGAGGGAGGGAGAGAGAGAAGGAAAGAGAGGAAGGGAGGGAGAGAGGGACAGCGAGAGGGAGGAAGGGAATATTACTATTTATTTATTATTATCATTTAACATATATCACTGATTTTGCATATCAAAATCAAATATATTTGGAATATTTATATCATAATCCCGTCATATTTGACGGGTAATTACGCTAGTTAGGAATAAGTAACTGGAAGCGTTATTTTATAACAGCAACATTAATATCCCATTTTGTTGCATTTCTGAAATCTTCGTCAATCCTGGGTTATTTTCAAAGTTCGAGGTACCGTTGTCAGCGGGCAAATACTAATATGTAAAAAATAACATCAGAAAATTACTTTCCAAAATGATACCGATTTTTATTTCATCTTCATTTTGCCTCCGCCTTATAGCCACCTCTGGCTTAGCAAAACTGGCGGAAGAGAGAAGAAAAGTAGCAATTGCAGCGTGCGCTGTTGCCACGTCTTCTATGTTAGTGAGTCATTTACATGACCGGGAGTGCAATGAATGCGGAGGAGGTAGCAACAGCGCGCGCTCTCTCCTCCACTCTCCCGCCGTTTTACTACGCTAGACGTAGCTTTAAGGCGGAGGCAGAATGAAGATGAAATTAAAATCGGTTTCATTTTGGGATGTAATTTACTGATGTTATTTTTTTATGAAGGCATATATCCGGTGACAACGGTACCTCGAACTTTGAAAACAACCTAGGATTGACTAAGATAGCCGAATTTCAGAAATGTAACAAAATGGGGTATTAATGTTGCAGCTATAAAATAACGCTTCCAGTTACTTATTCCTAATAGTTTTTGGTAAGTGCTCTTAAAATTGCAAGTTGATCCATTGTAAGGTTTCTGAGATGTAAGTATTCAAATTGGTCTTATCGGATTTCCAGGTCTAAAAACCGTGTTTTTCTTGAAATACAGCTCAATATAAAATATTTTAACATTGACTAAAAATTTAAGATGTAAATCTATTGACGTAGAAATAAATTCTCTTATCGCTGCTATTAAAATAGTTGCGGTTGTTTTAGAGATATACGGTCTCAAACTCGGGTGTCTAGACTTTTTGCAAGGACAGTATGTGAAGTGTTTTTTGTTCCTTCTCACGTTCACTGTGTTCCCTCCCTCGGGTTGAGTTGCGTCCATCTTAATATATCAAACTATTTCACCGTTTTTCCTCGTAATATGTTTTACATACTTGTACTTCCCTACAATGACACCTGGACCACGTTTGGACGAAACGACCTTAATTGACATGACGTTAGTGACAAGTGACGGATCGAGCTGAACTGACTGGAAGGGACGTGACGAATCGCGCTGTACTGCTTGGGGCAAACAAGTGACGAATCGAGCTTCGGCCCTTGGGATCACAAATAATATCGAGTGACGAATTGGTGTATGGCCGTTGATGTGATCAAGTTAAAAATACATCATCCGTAAGCGTAGTGTTACTTACTGTTTATGAACCAGATCGAATATTTTTTTCTGTTTCAACGTACCCTTAGCATTAGGAAGGCATTGGAGTATAACAGATGAAGAAATGCATTGGATGGTTGCTTAAGGATATAGGTTAACGTAGAATGGGGTTTGAAGGTGGAGTCCATAAGAAATGAGGACGCCTTCCAGTTGAGGGTGCATTTCCAACGTGCTTTCTCTAATTGAGGAGAAAGCGAGTCTTCAATCTAAAGAGGCGAACGAGGACGGATAAGCTTTCGTTGGTCCGAAGCTGATTTGCAAGAGAGGCGAACAAATGATTCGAAATTTTCGAACATGTTTTCTTATACGTAAATTATTCGGTCAAATGTTTAAACAATCAAAGGCTCAAATTCGTATTTTATTCACTATAGTTGTTTTTATAGTATGCTATAATATTTCGTGCCTCATAAACTTGAGTCCTTTTTTTTAAATATATAACGCATCCGCTAAATTTACGAAATATTCAACTGTCTGTTTGACTAACAAAGGTACGATCCTGCATCCGTTTTATGTCACCTTTTTATTTCTCCGTTTCATTTTTTTCAAGGTTCGCGAATGGAGAGCTTACCTTTGTTCCTTTTTTCATCTTTATTTGATGCTTCGGCATTCACGCGCTCAAAAATGTTTCTCATATTTTCGTCATACGCCTCATATAGGCTTCCTCGGGAAATGCGCAAGAGTATACAGGAAATATTGAATGATGCGGAGAAATTTCCGATGAAAAATGGCTGAGATACTTCGTCATCCTTTGAAACGTTGCATTTTTCACCTTTGATCAGGAAATTCGTTTAAAATATTGGCTGACGCAAAATATTTTGGATACCAATTCAGTGAGAAGGCTGTTTTTTTCAGTTTGAGTAGCGACTCATTCAAATTATACCGTTTTTTAACAATTACAACAAATTTAGACGTTTTCTTAACAAATATGTATTATCCCACGAAATCAGCAGCATTTCCTTCATTAAAAATCATTAAAAAATTTGAAAATTTAAAATGTCATTAATTTTTCTACAAAAGAGCAGTGGCGAGTCATTGCCATAATTTTGCGAAACGGATGTGTTATTTCGCGTTAACTAGACTCGATGTTCTGCGTATAATCGCGTTATGAGGGCCTTGATATTTCAAATGTAAATACCTTTCCGCTTATCATTTCCTCTTTCCGTGCGCTTTCTTCTGCACGCCCCTTTTCTCATTTTAACGTTTTTGGCATCTCAGTTGTTAGTCACATTTTGTTCCCGGAGCATTTTGTTCCCAGACCGTCCTCTCGTCTTCCATACACCCACCTCCGCCTCTCTCCCCTTTCCACCTCCCCGCCGCCCCCGCCATCTCCCCTTCTGCCCCCGTCCTATCCTCCCCACCGCCTCCGCCCTCCCCTCCGCCCCACCGCCCTCTCCTCCACCCCACCGCCCTCTCCTCCGCCCCACCGCCCTCTCCTCCGCCCCACCGCCCTCATCCGCTCTTTCTCTCCGAGAGAACTTCGCGCAGCCGGTCTCTCCATCCGATGTGGTTTTCCATATCGCGTTCTCTTATGCTCAAAAGAGAGCAGGTATTGCGGAAGTGCGGGAAGGAGTAAGATCCTGTGGTAAAGAGCATACAGCCAGTGTTCTTCAAATATTGTCCGCATTCTATGAGCTCGTATCCGGAGTTCAAATATAACCCTCTCCGCACCGCCTCTCTCTCTTTCTCTCTCTCTATCTCTGTCTTTCTCTCTCTCTCTTTGTCTCTCTCTTTTTTCTCTCTCTTTTTTCTCTCTTTTTCTCTCTCTCTTTCTCTCTCTGTCTCTTTCTCTCTCTTTCTCTCTCTCTTTATCTCTCTCTTTCACTCTCTCTCTTTCACTCTCTCTCTTTCACTCTCTCTCTTTCACTCTCTCTCTTTCACTCTCTTTCTCTCTCTTTCACTCTCTTTCTCTCTCTTTCACTCTCTTTCTCTCTCTTTCACTCTCTTTCTCTCTCTCACACTGTATTTCTCTCTCTCTCTCTCTTTTTCTCTCTCTCTCTCTTTCTCTCTCTCTCTCTCTCTCTTTCTCTCTCTCTTTCTCTATCTCTCTTTCTCTCTCTTTCTCTCTCTCTCTATATCTATCTCTCTCTCTCTCTCTCTTTCTCTCTCTTTCACTCTCTCTTTTTCACTCTCTTTCTCTCTCTTTAACTCTCTTTCTCTCTCTTTAACTCTCTTTCTTTCTCTTTAACTCTCTTTCTCTCTCTCACACTGTATTTCTCTCTCTCACTCTCTCTCTCTCTCTCGCTTTCTCTCTCTCTTTCTTTCTCTCTCTCTGTCTCTTTCTCTCTCTCTCTCTTTCTTTCTCTCTCTCTCTTTCTCTCTCTCTTTCTTTCTCTCCCTCCCTCTCTCTCTCCTCTCCGCCAACCCCACTTTTCTCCCCGCCCCTCTTTCCCAACCCACTCCCCCCTCCCAGCCTCCTCCTCCTCCCACGCCTCCTTTCTTCTTATCGACCATTCTCCACTTCCTTCGGAGTCGCAGAATTATTCCGCAAATATTAAGCGAAAGTAAGAGTTAGAATTAGTTGGGCGTTCTTTACAAAAGCAAAAAAGAACGTCTTATGGTCAGGTTGTGTCCGTTCGTCCGCGTATTTCATCTCAGAACTACTGGACGGATGTTGATGAAATTTGGCATTTAGGACATACGTACAAAGAAACTAAGAAAATGTTTAAATGGTTTACGTTAGCTAATCGGGAGTGCCCCTTTACTGGTGAAAACAAAACTTTTATTTATATCTCGTAAAATATCACTTATAACAAAAAGTCTTCAACCAAAAATTGCAGAACTAACCAAATAGCAGATCTTTTGTTCCATACATTTTTATCGAGGGAGTAGCCGATTTCGAGAAAATAAAACGAAAAAGTCGTAATTCATTTTGAGCTTAGAAAAATTTTCCCGTGTTTTTTAATTGTGTCAACGAAAAACATCTTAGTGACAACTGATGTAAACAATATCTACTGTAAATACCTAATTGGTTTAATTTTCTTTCGTGCGCACGGAACGTTTGGAAAATGAAGGGAAATGGATAATCTACGACGAAGAAATGAACGTTAATACGTCTATTTTCTTTACGTATGCATATCGTTTTTAAGTGAAAAGAAATGGGTAATTTACGACGAAGGAATGAACCTGAACATAAAGATTACATTGCTACTATTCGACTGAGTTAAGTTTTAAATATTTGTCGATTGTTTTATTAATTACAATTGATTAGGAAATAAGTCGGTGAATCAAAAATTCCATATTTCCTTGGCACCATTGGCATTTCAGTTCGTAAACATTATATTAGGCCATTAATATTTATCTATTTTGGCAGGATTGCATAAATCGTAAAGAACGCCTCTGCCTCGCATCTATGCACGCATGATGTGTGCATCTTTCCACTCTTGTTTGTGAAAATCGAGGAATTAATATTTTCACCGGCCGATGTATTATTTTCATAAATGTAGTAGTCGTTCTACCTTCACCTGCGTTAATTCATTGCGTGGAGCCTTGGTTTCTGCCCCTATTGGTGCATTACACCCTCGCTCCCCGTTTTGCTCGCCGACCTGCTTCCATCTATATGTTATAGGTATATTTGCTATATCGCCAGGTTTGTCTGTTTTCCTTCCGCATCCGGTCAGAGGGACCACGTCACTCCATTCGCCTAATTGCTTGGTTAATTTAAAGAGCTCTTCAACTCGATTGATCTCCGTCACGTGGGGCGCCTCATTATTTATTCGTCTGGTATTGGGATATCTTCTTTTATTTTTCGATGATACTAAAAAAAATTCGTGCTGCATGTATTGCGTAAACTTTCTTATATTCGTACGTTTCCAGCACAGATAAACATGCCACTGGTTATATTATTGTGTATATACGTGCTGAAAATCTTTTCTCGAAGTTTTTCTCGTAGCCACAATGCTGCTGATCTCGAGCGGGGAGAGCATAGCGGTAAATGGGCGATATGTTATTTTTATTTATTTATTTCTTAATACGGCGAGGTTGAGGCCATATGGCCCCTTCTTCCACCTAACCATTATGATACACAGTATGATTAATTTAAATGTACAGAATTCAATTCAAATCAATATAGTGAAATGAAAATCATTTCAAGGTATTCATAAATAATATATTATATATATATATATATATATATATATATATATATATATATATATAATATATATAATTTTATAATGCCACTAATGGCTATACACTCATTTTTTAGATCGTATGGCTTAAGCATTAAGCTCTGTAACTGGATGAATGTTAATCAAAATACATGTAGCCATTTTTATCAAATCGACATTTTGTGAAAATCGAATAAACTACCCTTCATTGTTGAGTGGTCTCGTTCATTTCAACGAAGCTTTTACTCCGGGTGATATACTACATACGTACGAGATTTCGTCGAAGTCTGTTAATCCGTTTAGCATCTAGAGCAGTGTTTCCTAAACTATTTGTAGATAAACAGAATTTTGCTGTTTCATATTTATACAAGCGGACAGAATAATGTTTCGACGTCTTCATCTGTGGGTACCACACCATAATTATTTTGTCAGAAGAAAGATTATTTTTCTAATGCACTATTACATTTCCAAACATTTGATTTATTCACTAAACAAAGTGTTTCGCGGCGCCCCTTAAAATTAGCTGCGTCACCAGCTTGGGAGTCACGCACAGACGGCTGACTAATGCCAGACGGACTTGCCGAAATCGCTATTTCGGTCAGAGGAGCACCTATAACGTGCGTATTCATCAAAATCTCCATGTCTAGTTTTTAAAGATCACATAACTGTTTATATTTCGTATATGAGAAAGTAAAAATGCATTTCATTAACTTTATTTTTAAATACTCCCCTACTGAGTTTCTACGAAATGCCTTCTGCCAAAACGCTCCCTCTTAAATTACTAGTGAACTTCATATATACTCTATAATGATTCAAGAGGTTGGTTAGCCAAAAATACACACATTCATTCATACTGTTCTATGTACTTTATCAGCGATCCATTTTGAAGTAGTTATTCGAGATTTAATGTGCGCTTAAGTCTGAATGGTATCTATTGCCCTCATTTTCGCAATCTCGTAACAGCAAAATGTATTTTGAAATCGAGATATCACAATTTTATTATTCCCGTTTATATTCTTCATAATGATACAAAGAAAGCAATCTTGTTCTGGAATTTTCTCCGGAGAGCACTTTTTAAGACTGGTTCTTTTTAGGAGCTCATGAATAGGACCTCAAAGGGTCGAAAGCTTTCATCCGCTTCGAATGACCGTTTTTCTGTCTTCAAGACGCTCGGTTTTTATTTCTCTTGCGAATATGATACCAGCGCCCTCTCCCATGTCTCTTGCGCAGCCATCCGAGATATGCAAAAGAATTCGATGTTTTTCCTCGTAAACTTTTTATTTCCCTTTGAGGATAGATGTCTAAATACGTACATGTTTTTACGAGGACATGCAGTAGTCCGTTGCGCAAGACGAGGGTGACATTCTTGGAAAAGACTCGTGTTCGTGCAGGCTACGAGCTTTCTCGCGTCACGTTCATTAAGTGGGGTGCTCGCTCTATTCAAGATCTCGTGTAATTAAATTTTATGCGAAATGAAATGGAAGTAAAATGAGTTTAAAATGAAACACTGTTGAAAAAGCGATCTTTCGTCGAAACCGGTCGTATATCTTATATATGTGGAATATGTAGACAAATAATTTGTTTAATTTTTAGTTCAGATTACACTCAGTAACCTGTTATGGAGTTCCGCCAAATTATCGGCCTCTTCCGTGAATTATAAATTTTATACGTTTTAATAAAAATTGTGTTGGGGATAATCGCGTCGGACGGAGGTAATGTATATGTTACGGTAAAGGTACGTAATCGGGAAATGTGTGCATTTACCGGTAAATGTGCACATTTACCGCAAAGCTCGGTAAATGTAAGTTTAATTTTCCAGAAATACGTATTATCCGTAAATTTCTCGGTAAATGTGCTCTTTTACCGATGTGCATTGGTAAATGTGTAAATAAGTAAGAATGAGAAATGCCACACTTTAATAATTACGTTAATTTATAACAAAAATCATCGAGGGTTCTGCCCTACTGGTAGATATATATTAAGATGAACGATTCCCAACCCAACACAGTGAACGTGAGGAGGAACCAGAAACACTTCGACCAACTTACCCAACCCGGGGCCGAGTAAAATTTTCCTTCATGTTCAAATTTAGTTTAGTTAGTTGTGCACATTTACCAGGAAATTTACACATTTACCGGACAAGGCATATTTACCGTACTTCTAAACTGCAACAGATGTTCGCGACGCCGCCATGTTGTGGCCTGTGTTGCGACGTTGATCCACATTTACCAGTGTCTCTATGTAAATGTGTACATTTCCCCAATCCAATCGGTAAAAGTACGTTATACTTACATTTACCGAACTTGGTGGTAAATGTGCGCATTAATCGGGAAATGTACACATTTACCGGACTACGCACATTTACCGTGACATATATAACAGAGGTGGCCAAACTTACCTACTCTCGGAGCCGCATACGATAATCTTCAGAAGTTCGGGAGCCGCATGAAAAAATTCTGTGCTCATATATTTACAAACAGTAAAACATAACCTGTATCCGAAGCAATTCAGATATATTGCATGTCCCATAGGTATCCCCGACACGTCTCAAATTACACAACCTCATTTTGTTCTCTAGTCAAAACGTTGACAAGCCTCTGAATGGAAATTTGAAAGAGCCGCATTCTAAGTTAAAAGAGCCGCAGTTTGGCCATCCCTGGTATATAATATATTAGCCAAGCCAAGCCTGCTTACCCTCATACCCGCATATGATAATATTCCTAAGCAAGAGAGCCGCAAGACTCATTCTGGGCACAAAAATGTGGTGGTTTAAAAAATATATTTCACCTACTGTATTTTAGGAGAAAAACTAACATAAACTTGAAAACAGTAATAAAATTGTAATTAAATGAGAAATTTGATTTTTATAAATAGGGGGCCCCGCGGCAGCCCTTTCGCCCGGGGCCCCGAGGGGTCTTAGAGACGGCTCTGATAATGTGCATACCATTCCTATTTCGTGTGTATTACGCGACAATTTATCGTTGCGGATTATACTTGTGTGAATGCTCCGGTTCCCGGGAGACGTAAAGTCCGTCTTGTTTGCCCGAATGATTGCGAGATGCGGCTCTTCGATCATTTCTTTTTATACTGGAGCGCGTATAACCCGAAACGTCGGACATAAATAGCGATAGCATACAGAGCCGCGCTAAGGATGCTTGGCGCCCGGGTGCAAAATATTCCTTCTGCGCCCTCCCCCAACTCCCGGCCCTTTCCCTGCATGAACACTAACGAAGTTAATTGTTCTTTGTCCGGGTTCTGGAGCGTTGTTTCCAATATAATAATTATTAATCGATAATGTTTTGTTGATTGATAGTAACTCGATAACTTTGGCCAAAACTAACAAAAGTAGAATACTCCTTTAGCCAAAACAACTAGAGGGATGCAAACCCAATGCATTTCGCCCACAAGGTGGGCATCGTCAGGGGTAGAACCTGTTTCACCAGTGACTGGAATCCAACTGCGTGGGCGCATTGGTACTCTTCCTTTTTCGAGTCATCTGCTTGATGAGGCTAGATTTGATGGACCGCTCACAGCGATATTCACACGTGCCTACTTGAAACGCGACTTGGACCTCCTCGCCGTCATTCCATTTTCGCAAAACACATAAGTAATTCTATCAAACGAAAAAAAAAACAAAGAGTTCGGCATACATGTTGCTTCCATTACTCCGCTTTCATTCACTATTGCGGTTTTTTAAATCCTTAAAAATGTCTCGAGAGGAAAGCAATTTCCATAAATAAGTTAATACATAATTCCTACAAGAAATGTTGTTCCTATGACGTCATCGCCCACGCGATTTCGAGATAAAAATAATTCATAAAGCGGAACAAGTCTTAAAAAATCAAACGTATTAAGTTTAATTGATAGTAGCTCAATAACTTTGGCCAAAACTAAGTCAAGCCAACTGCTTCCAGTCACTGGTGAAACAGGTTCTACCCCTGACGATGCCCACCTTGTGGGCGAAATGCATTGGGTTTGCAGCCCTCTAGTTGTTTTGGCTAAAGGAGTATTCTACTCTTGTGAATGTTTTGTTGATTCAAACAAATTGTTTAATTTCGCTACGTTTGTTAACTTATAGCTTTCCATTACAGTTCCAATAGAACGATATGGTCAGCTTTACTACTTCTTCTTAAGAGCACTTTCGTGATGGGCAACCATTTAAATTTACAGTGAAGAAAGACGATTTTAGGCAAGAATTCGTGAAATATCACGTTATTTTAATTCATTCTTCGGTGTTTGGCGTTCCTATAATCCCGGAGTGTTAAACGCGTTGCAACCGTTTCGCTGCATGCTTGAAAGCAGTCGAAAACGTTGATTCGCCAATCAAATGGAGAAAGGGAAGGTTTATGGATTTGAAACTTCGTAGTCACAGGCTCTGCAGCCAAAAAATTATTTTATTCGGACATATTTAGTAAATTCTGAAAATTTGATCGATGTCGGACGGGATTAAAAGAATCCGAAGATAAATCGCAATGATGGGACACGTGCCTAATAAATTATCGATGAAAATATAATCCAGAACGTAACAAACTCATTCATGGTTTCAAATAACTCTTGAGTTATATCGAGCTAATAACAAATATCAAGGGCGTTCATAATATTCCTAATATTATCAGATAATTTAGAATGTAGATCCATACAGCACTTCTTTTTCTCCATTTCTACTAACTGCACGAAAATCTTATATTTTGCCCAAAGAATTAAATGCAGCACTAATGCTTTCTAATAATTCGAGTCTTTCCTGCAAGGATTCAACAGTTGCATCCAATATGACGAATTAAAAATTTATTTCGTAATTTTGTTTAGCATCCTGCATTGTCTCGTCCTTGGGTTTGTCCTCAAATTTACTTTTTTTTCTTTCGTGGTCGAATCGATAGAATATCGGCAAATATTCCGCAATTTCTTTCGCAGTTACTAAAACGTCATTAAATCTATACTCCGACTGACACTTTTTAGTATACAGATTCCATTTAAAATATTCAAGTACCATCCTATTAAATTTTACTCACTATATAATCGAGATAATATGTTGTAACAAACCACTATTGAGGAAATGAATTTAAATTATTTAATTTCAGTATCCAAATTTGAGATGCAAAAAATGCGCGGTTTATGGTTGCTTCTCAAACTCACCTCACGCGACAGCCCTGATGAAACCCTCCTAACTTCACTAAATAAAAATAAACAGCTCTGAGGTTCCGGATGGTGCACATTACTTGTGTGTGAGAGTAGATCTATTCAGCTTCCAAGAAAAGCAATTATTATTATCTTCCTTTCGTCTGACTTTCCGTGGGTTTGCAGTTCTGTACCATTCCCATAAGAATATGAATGTTATTGCAGGAAGGCGGAGGAATAATGAAGGCAAGTCTTTGGAAACGATCCTCTAACAAGCCGATTTAAAAACACAATTGAGATTTCCATAACTGGTTAGGGGAGAAATACAAAAGCGAGACGATACATTTTGCATTCTTACAACGAAAGAATTAGTGGTGAACAGTGGCATATTTAGGGGTGAGGGAATTAATACCCCTACGATGAGCCAAAGTATTTTTCTTTTTCTCTGGTTAACTTAAGTTCCGTGATTAAAATTTCTCATATATATTAAACAGCGATCAAGAATTACTTATTTTAATGTACAATTACTTTTTTACCACTTCAATCGTGCGTGCGTCGTTGTTTTCTGTACAGGGTAGAGGTAGGTTCTAATCTACGCGGTGCGGAAAGAAAGGACTGGTCCCTAAACCTTGGCCGTTTTCATGAAATCGCGAGCAAAGAAGAACTAACAATTGGCTGTGGTATTGCGCACCTCGCATATCTCTCTTTCACTTTTAATTTTTTCATTCTCTATGGGCTTTCTTGAAACTTTTTTGAAATTTAGTTGTGAATTTAAAACCCTCTCTTTACGAATTTTTTAGACGAGCCATTGCTGGTGACGGCCAGTAGCGAAAGAAATACCGCCACGAGATGCTGGTCTTCGCTAGAGCGGAGATAGCAATTAGAAGGGCAGACTTCCGTGGAAACCAATAATTTTAGGGGATATAGAGCACCCACCCCCTACCGCACACTAGGGTAAAATTTTCAAACGCCTTCATCGCGCCCTTTTCCGAGAGATGCGTAGAACAATGCGAATCGTAGGGATTCAAAGATAAATTTTTCCTGAAATATTTTCTATTACTCTGGTATTTCCACCATTCCCTTCCTACTCTCACACATAGGTGCTAAAATGTTCGAAATGCGAGGACGAAATGCATCGCCCATTCAATACGTATGACTCTTGTTCCAGTAACATATAGATCAAATAACTTTATGGGAAGGCGCCCCTAGTGAGTTGGCGCCCGGGCGCCATGCACCCTTTGCACCCCGGGTTGGCGCGGCCCTGATAGCATACTCATTTAACGTTTTGCCGCGTTCGTTAAATGAAAGCGCATCAGACATTACGCGGTGCCGCGACGCAACCCGCTTCGCACACAAGCATTGCGTTTAGCCTTTCGCCGCCGCGGTTTCTCTCGCCGTCCTTTGTTTGGCACGCCATCTCACGTCTCATCTTTTTGCTCTCATATTCGGCGAGTGACGGAATGCGAAATCATATCGCTCCTTTCTCGCGCCTAAGGAATTATTCCCGGCGACCACATCCGTATTTCCTTCTTCGCCTTTACTCGACCCAGACCCCCTCGCCCTCTGATTGCGGGATGAATAATTTTCGCCAGTCACGCGACGAGGCAAGGAGGAACGGGGGGAGGGAATGGGAGGATGGAAGGGGGGAGAGAAAAGGGGGGAGTACGCATCCGGATGTTGCTCTCCGATAACGCATTCGAAAGAGGGAGCAACAGATTGGGCTCCGCCACGCGGCTGCCCTAACTATCGGCGCCCTAATGTCTCTCCGGCACGATTGTTTGTTTACGCGAATGCACTATCGCGAATTCCGATTACGTGATAAATGGCTCCTTTTGAGTGTCCTCGACTGGAGATGCGAAAGGCTTAATCGCTCGTCCATTTATGTGCTATCTCGTCAAGGCTTTGACGTTGATCGATCGCTTTCGATAAAGACTGTGCTATTTTTTTTGCAAATATCTTGTGAGATCGTAATTTTACGTCAGTGGGATGCAATTCAAGTGAGCGTTTTCAGTAAATGCGTAAATAGTCCCTTAGTACCTGAAAAAGCATCGGATTTTATTCGTAAGTATAGTAGAAGCCCTCTTAACCGACCTTCGCTTAACCGACTCGTCGGATTAACCGACGTTTTACGCCCCTAGGTCTGGAAACTGAAATACACAGTTAAGTGCGACATTTGACATAAAAACGACTAGTTTAAAACAGTTTAAACCATTCCTTTCACTCCGCAACAATGTCACGAGTTGTCTCTTGCGCTAAAATATTTCTCATACTCAAGGAAAGGCCCTAACCCTACATTGAAAAATTGGTGGTGCGGAGAAATTTACTGCAAGTGATGGATGGCTTGGACGTTGGAAAAAACGTCATGGTATCCATGTATTAAGCATCAGTGGAGAGAAATTATCTTCTGATCGGCATGCTGCTCAAACATTTTCGCAGGATTTAAGAGAGCTTATCGACCGAGAAAAATTAGTTGGAGAACAACTCTACAATATAGACGAAACGGGTCTAAATTACAAGATGTTACCAACAAAAACGATGGCAAAAAAGGACGAGCCTGCAGCATCAGGATACTTTTCTATTGGAAAGTTTTTGATTTTTAAAATGAATGACCTATAACAGCATTTGAACCTGTATTGTCTTAATATATTTCAAGTACATAAAAATAAATTCTTAAAATACAGACTGTGTGTATGTACTTTTCTATTGGTTCTCCGCTTTGACCGACCTTTTCGATTAACCGACTAACTGCCGGTCCCAACCACGACGGATAAGAGGGCTTCTACTGTATGCCATTTCGTTAAATGACTCGCGGTGTAGACCAGGATCCTGAAACGCGCGGTCACCCATTTAAGCACGTGCTTCCCCCTCATTACTTCGATCCTACCGAAATCAATAGGCAGAGTGAACGAAACGATTATAGAATGTCACGGAGACTCGAATCAATATATAAATGTCTAATATTCAAGAGTTGTATGATAGTTCAAATGTATCATTCTGTATGGTATGTTTTAGTTTCAATAAAAGGCAGGTTCACTATAGTGAACTTCGATCCGCCATATATATATATATATTTCTATATAATCTTTTAGAGTCTCAGACCACTGGTATTGCATCGAATTTCATCAAAATTTAACTTGTTCGGCTCCCAGTCATTCTAGGTAGCGTTTTTGTGCGTATGCCGCAAGTTGTAATGAGTGGGTCTGGTGGAATCCGTAAGGATTAGTAGATCGAGGACTTTGGGTGGGGGGTCCCTTTTCGTCCTTATTTTAGTTAGGTTGGTACTTATCACTGTAAATACCAAATTTTGATACAGACCTTGACTACCATGGCAAAGTTCGATGCTCCGATATTGTGATATAATTCTTTAAGGTGTCGATAAATCTTTCAAGCAGCTGGGAAGTAGAAAGCTGTCATTGATTTGTGAATTAGTGCCAGTAAAAGTTTGACAATAGCTTAAGAGGAAGGATCTTCAACTATTGTTTGACGACGTTCCCCTTTGGGCATTTTTTAAATAACTACTAACTAACTTGTTTTAAAATGATAAAGATGCGAAAAAAACTTTTGCATTAAAATACATAACTAAATTATATAAATGTGAATAGTAAAACTGGGTGTGATATATTTTTATCATCTATATAATTAACGACCCTTTGCGGCTTCTTGCTCGAAGAAAGACCTACCGAGTTCTCAATAATTAACTTACCGTGATACAAAAATAATTTCCCATTGTCTATCAAAAACATTTTCACGACATTTTATTACGTTATTCGTGGCCCAGATTCAGAATTCGTGCTTGAAAGCTAGAGTAAGTAGAAAAACTAAAACCTTTAATATTTTCGCCTATAAACGCCGCACATTATTTCATGGGTACGCGTATTCTCTGGTTGAAAACCTCCATTTTTGAGGGACTAAAGTCCACTGTTGAGTATACTGAACTGTGGCAATTAAATTCCTCGCCCGCAGCTGCACGAAGATAGCCATCGGATAAATATTTCGGTGCGTGAATGGAAAAATCATCCTGATCTTTTTCCGTCTTTTCTCTCTCTCACACGCACGCACACACACCCACACACACTGCCTCTCTCTATTTCTCCATCTCTCTCGTCCCTCTCTTCTTCTCCCACTATTTAACCCCCACCGTATTTTCTCAGACGTCCGTGTTGTTGGTTCTTTTGGCTGACTTGAGCGTAATACCTACTCGCTCCAACCACATCTGAAGGCAGCGGAAGTCTTTTCCCCCTCCTATCCAACGGCCTCGCATCTCACGCGTATTTCCTCCCTTCTCCATTCACACGAATGGCGTACGAGAGACCCTCGTGGAGAGAGATAAATTCTAAACGAGAGAGAGAGAGAGACAGAGAGAAAGAGAGAGATGGGAACGGAGGCAAAGGCGAGTAAAACTGGGAAAGGTGGGAGCGAAAGAGAAGACGTGAGGAGAGAGTTGAAGTTAGAAGAGGGGATGAGGAAAGGGGCATTTGCGCGGCGTGTTGACGCCACTGTGTTCGCTCTTTGGAGAGAGAACACCACTATTCTGGGACGTGAAATGGCCGTGTAAACCCAATACTGTGGTCCCGCTTGAGTGCATTGGCGCTGTCGGCCAGAGCAGTCTCGCGTTCGCTATCCGGAACTGTCTGCGACAGTCGCTGATAGTTAAGCGATCGCTTTTATTTCGACTGTACTAAATATTTTGTAAGACACATGTTATGCGTGAGAAGACCCATATTTAATTCACCTCTCGTTCTGGTGATGTACAAGCAGCAATTTTCATTCTCATTCCAGTCAACTCTCTTCACATTCTGTTTGTTTTATTTATTCCAGTCGAATGGGAGACTCTTCCTCACTTTCTTGGTATCATTTCGATATTTTATCAATCTACTAACTATCAGATTGTCCTAAGTGATTCCTTTCTAAATACTTTCGACCGTTCTGCTTATTTTAGATTCTCCGCTTTTTTTATACTGATATTTTTACACCAATTTTCCTTTTTCTCATATTGATATTCATGCATAATCACAATATCTAGTACCTCCCTTCCGCTGGAATATCAATCAGTGCTGCAAACGCTTCCTTTAAACTTTCTGTTTCGTTATAAGCGATTGCATATAATTATCTCAAGCTATTTTCTCACATATTTGGCGTAAATGCTGTCATAAACCATCTCATTTTATTCTATTTTATTTATTTATTCTATTCTATTTTACCCATCCAGGATACATTCCATATCCTTCCGTCTTGCACAGAAATTTTTCCTTAAAAAAACTTCAACTTCAAAATTTTCATTCTATACTTTTAAATGTCTAAAAGCTTGACTTAATTTCTCAAGGAAAAGCTTTTTGAGGAAAGCATTTGGATGGAAGAATGGACGTTGAGATAAGCGGTGCATGAAATTCTTTAATTTATGAAAAATATTGAAGATAACTTTATTCAGCTTCTTACTTTTTCCTTAACATTCATTCTTTATGAAATTATTAATTAATTGCGAAACATCTTTTACTTTTCGAGGGCAGGCTCAACCTGCTTTCCCTTGGCCAAGCTAGCGACTTCGAGAAACGAATTATGGCCTTAACCCTAGAACTACGAAGTGATTTTCACTACCTTGGACTACCAAGGGGGAGCTCAGAGGCTCACCACCTGAAATTTTAGAAAAATGATTTCATCTGATTCATCTGACACAACAGTTTAAACAAATAGCGCACATTACACTGTGATTTCCGCACATATGGTGCCCTACAAGTTAGGCTACCCACGTGTGCAGGCATGCAGCCAATGACTAAATAATTAACAGAAAATTAAAATATGCATACATTGATGAGAAACTTTGATTAATTATTTTACATAAGTCTCTGTACAATTTAATAAAATATCCAGACTTTTCCTTTGTTTATAAAAGAGAAACACAAAAAAATAAGTTGTGGGCCTCGGAGCCCCCCCTCCCATCCTGGTAGTTCTAGGGTTAATAAGCTTTCATAAGTCAGCCATTTCTTTAGCAAGAATCCGCTCGGTCGTACTTTGTAGTAGTACTTTGGGTAATTTCCTTTTAGTTTTGATAGCGCCGCTAAAAATAAAGTGTTATATTCTGATATGAATGCTGCAACTTCCCTATATTCGTGGGAAGTATTTCTAGGAAAAACTCGGCGCCGCGCAAAGAAGAAGAAGATGAAAACGCTTGAAATCAGCTAATTTCCGCGCGGAAATCACTTTAATCACTTCTATTTTATTTGATCGTAAGTATAAATTAACAGATAAAGAAATTAAATGACGCAATCTTCTTCCCTATAATTGTAACTGCCGAAAAGGTATCTAACTAAATCATCTTAATTAACTATAGCGACCCTAGGCCCTAATTTTCGCGGGCATGTTCTCAGTTTTTTACTCGGACACCGTCCTAGACTAATTTATAATAAGAATAACTCGTTCGGGATTTAGAAGCGTGGATCCATAATATTCCAATTTGATTTCAATGAAATTTATTTATGTTTGCTGCATTTGCGTCTGCAACCCAACAGTGACCATGTTAAATTCTGTTTTGTAAGTCAATTAATTTTCTCCACTCTCATTTGAGATAATGATTTTGTGTCATGAAGTAGGGCCGATCAATTTCAAAGCAACAAATTTACGACTTCACATCGATTAAATCAGGCTCCAATTTGTGAACTTCACTCATTATAATCACAGAAAAAAATCCGTGAAGTTACAGCGTTATATTTTCTGTGACTATGAAAGTTGCGACTTGTTGTCCAAAGGGTAAGGATGGCTCCGATATTTGTGGGGGATGAATTTCTGCTTTCATCAGTATTTTCTCGTATACCGGCACTATTAAGTTGGGCTTTCAGTCAATGGACACATGGAGGGCATCTCCATCACAGAAAAAATTGGCCATTGAACATTCTAAGATCGACGTTCTCTTGTCGACCGTCTGCCCGCGAGTCTCCTCGCAACGAAGGTGTCCATTATTTAGGGTATGGATTTTTCGTGTTTAAAAAAATTCATTCGGAGGGTAAATATCGGGTTTTATTATTTTCCTTTTCATTCGGGTTAAAATCGGGCATAAATAAGTTACAGATTTTTTGAAGTTAAAAAAAGTTCAATCTCGGGTAATTTTCTGGTTTTATTATTTTGTAATTCGGATAAAATAACTTTTAAATAAAAATCTTGTTTAAAAATTTAAAAGTTTGATAATAATCAAAGCTTTTTACTATACCTCAAGTATGGTTGAGAGTGTGATATCTTGTGTTAAACGCCTTCAGGTTGAGAGGCACACCTCGCAGGCTGCACAAATGTCTTGCTTCCCGTTCAACTTATTTTGAAAACACACCAGATATTAGCGAAATGATTTTTCTTTCGTAGTGTTTTCAACTAATAGACACTTGGGCTCTTTTTTCCTTGTCCTATCAAATATCTAACAGCGACTAGCTAAGGAGCGTCCTTGACTATTCGTGGCGCGAGAAAACCAAGGAGATTAAGTTTGTGCTACAAAGTAAGCTTAAGAATAAATTGTTTACAAAGAGAATAAACAGACTGATCACGAACATCTCGGAGTGCACTCAAGTACTGAGGTGCCTACAAGCGCCAGAATAGAAATTCTGTGACAAAATCAAAAAAAAATTGTGTTTAAAGAAAACTAATAATTTCTGGTTTTACCCGAAATTTAAAAAAGGCAATCGGGTAATACCCGAAAAATCCATGCCCTACTCTTATTGCGAGCGTGCTCTACTCCAGTCACGCTGATAAACGACTGCACGCAATGGACGAGGGGGCGGGTGGATGCGCGCGTGTCAGGCGAGTGGCGGCGAGCGATGATTGGGCGACGATCCGATGAGAGCACTCCCTTCATTCCTTTCCTCTTTTTATTTCCTATCCTCCTCCTCTCCTATCGCCCTTCCCTTTTTCCCGTCGCAACCACGCAGTTCGCGTTGTTCGGATGAATCATCGCCGCGGCTGCGAGAGCGAGGTTGCATCTCCTCCTTTCGCAGAGGGCATTTCAATCGCGGAAATGGACCTTTTCTGGCAATTGTTCAATTTGCGCTTAATCCTGGAATGGTAACGCTGTTTTTTACAGTCGGCGAGAAACTAGTTGGCCTCTCAGATGTTTACACTCAGAAAATAGAGGGGGAGTTACGTTGTCGAATGTACGCTTACAGGCCACGCCCGTTTATCTATTTATGAACGAAACAGTAAATAAAACTTTAAAATTCCGCCAAACAAAATATGTTCTTTAGTAAAACTATTCGCTTAGAATCAATTTACGCAATTAGCTTTTGAAAAGTCTTTTAAAATAATTAGCAAAACAATGATATCTACATTTAGTCAAAAATCAGGTTATTTTGCCGTTTATTTCTTGATGTAATTTTGAAGTAATAGCCAATTCTATTAAAGCGAAAATTTTAACGAATATACGTCAAACATTGCATTGCACATTGAGCATTATTATTTATATGTATAGGTTACCAATTGAGTGGTATACATTTATATATGAAGTGAATGACACATTTTTTGGATCGCTGTATTAAAAAATGTAGCGTGCGACAAAATCGCGTACTGTTTGTTGTTTCACCCAAACATCATGTGTATGAATTGCATAAGAAATTATGTAATTAATTTTAGTGAAAATTTTATTTCAATACGTTTATTGAGTTGGTAGATATGAATGTTTTAACAGACGATAAAAATTGACATGCGCCCATTACGATTGTTATGCATCGGAATTTACCAAGATCTAGTTTTCTTTTAATTAGAAAGATGTACTTGATTTAAAATTAATGTAATATCAGAAGTAACAAACAGTTTCTGTAAATTAATATATTTGAGTATAAAATAAAGTCAGATCATTAAATGACATTTTGCATAGATTGTAGATTTTCTCCTCGGGAATTTTAATAAACCAAAATATATGAAGATTTATAAATGGAAACTTCATTTTAGTTTCTTAATGAAAATATATGTATGTATTTTATTCTAAATCACAACCTTGGAATTTGTTTATGATAAAATTTCATGAATTTACCAATCTATAGAAAATTCCAGTTCGTAGACATCCATATTGGAAAATTGTTTGAGGATTCCTAATTCCACATTCTTTTATTATTATAAACTAGGGCAGTAACGCGTCACACAATATATCGGGTTTTCCGCATTTACACACAATAGCCATTGCGTCTTGATATTTTTGAACCATATATCGAGGGCCGTTTGTGAAAGAACTTGGTAGAGTTATTCTTCCGCCGATATTTGTCGGTTCTATATTAACTATTTTTTCCCTCGCTCTTCCTCGGATTGGAATACCTCGCTTAAACCTTCCTCGAGAACCGCTCTCTTCAGCCATTTCAATTAAGAAATAAAAAATTTCTCAAATAGAAACCACATAAAAAAAAACTTAATAGCAAAACTGTATAACAATAACAAAAAACAAGACAGAAAGAACCGGCGCACATTACTCATTAGCTGACAACCCAAAGAGAAAACTAAGCGACGCTATTAAGGAATAGAATAGCAACGTTGCAAGGCTCTGATAGGCCCAAGCCTGAAAATTACTCGGCTAATGCCCCCACCCTCAACTTTCTCAGGGGACAGCTAGTTTCTCGCTGAGTATAGGCACTTATTGGTAACGCTGCGTCATTTTAACTCACTTAAACTTGGAATAAGGAAATTTAATTAATTTTTTTAAAAATTATTTTTATGACCGTCAAAATTTAGTAAAGGTTAGAAATATGTAAAGTAACAATTATGACACAATTTTTTTGGTGCTCGCCACAGATAGGCTTCTTGCAAATTATGCAGAGAGTGGAGGTTTTCCTTCTCTTGGAATAATGGCACAAATGACAATACTTTCTTGATATTTGTCGCTCTGTCGCTTGATGTGTTTCAGGAGCTTCTCCTAAGGCTTTGCAAATCATAGCTTTCGGATAATTACTTAAGTTTGTCAAACTGAGTCTGCTTTTTTGCCACTGGCACGTCAGCCCCTTGTGCATCTCTTGCATAAATTGTAGCCGGTAACGGTGGCCGGAGAAAAATAACGTGTTGCTCCTTCGACAACACTTAGACAACTAACTAGAGGCAGCACTGCTAAGAGAGGGGGAAGCCTTTTTGAACACAAACTGCGTTAGACTCATCTTTCGGTAATGTGTGAGTCAGAGTGACTCACGTTACCATTCTAGTGTTAAAAAAACTTTGTGGCATAGGATTTCGATTGTATGAAAATATATCCGGATACCATTGCGATAGATACGTATGATTTTGGTGTAATAAAATTTTTACGTCGCCTTACTACTATATTGGCAGTTAAGTTAATCATTTAAAAATTCGCAATGTCGATTTGTGAAATCAAGCCTTGACATACTGATGATTTTATTCGGGAGAGTATATTAAGGCTATCTGATGGGCTATAATAATATTGATGTTTTTCGAAGCAATGCCATCATTCCGTTGAGGATTATTTCGATTGATTATGTTTGCCATTCTTTTCCAAACCGGCTAACTTGTCGATTCTGTTTTGGATTGTTGTGAGAAAGATCTAACGTGACGTGATGATGTTGGATTGCCACGCGTAACGCTCTGAGCAGACGAAGAGAGGGATGGGAGGGATAGGGAGATGGGGGATTTGGACAGCGGGGGAGGGAGGGAATAAGAGAGTGAGGTGAAGAGAAAGGTAGAAGAGAGAGATCGGTGAACAAGTACATTTGGAGTCGCGCACGCGAGGTCAGAGAGGCTGGAATATCAATGATTTCACTAGAGCTCCTAACTCGCGGAGTCATATCGCCCTTTGACCTTACTCTGTGGGAGTATGCAGGCGTACCAACCGCGCAGCGATCGAAGATTTGGAATACTTCTTTCTCGTGCTTTCATTCTGAATCAGGAGTCGGCAACCTTTTCTACGAGGCGAGCCGCGAAGCTTTCTAGCGTTCCTGCGGTCGGAGTAAGATTTTAAGTAAATTACCTACAAATTCTATGGTATAGAATAATTTAAAATGAAATCTGGGCATTTTTAGCAATAAAATCACAAAGGAAGAATGGAATTTCTAAGAGAAATGTTTGTCAAAAGATCGACGGTATTACGAGGATAACGTCGGATTAAACGAGTATTTTAAAGGGTAGTTAATAGCGATTAATTTTTGGTAAACCTTTTCTACAAACCCAGTATTCTATGAAGATCACCAGCCTTTGCCACACACCAGAATATCTGCTAAGCATTTTCAGTGAATCGTTTACATTTTGTTGATGGCATATTTCTAAAAAGGTCGAAAAAAATCATTTATGATTTCTACGTACATATGTCGCGTGCTTACAATTCCCATCGAAACGCAAGAAATATTGATCGAATCACTTCCGTGAGGGACTTAATTTAATTTGAAATTTGCGTTGTTATTTAGTTTTTCATGGTTATCGCTTGGAAAGGTTTATGTCAATGTAAGAATGCTTTCGGTTAACGGTAACGTTCTTAAATGAATTATATTGCATGTATAACAATAGGTTGTCACGATAATCGAGGCGTTCTTCAAAATTCGAACGGAGCGTTAGCAAGTTACAAAATCTCGATTAATGTTATAATTCACTGCTGTGAATTTCCGAAAAGTAAAAAGCTGAATTCTTATACATACTTTTCTACTTCCAGGCGCAAGAGCGTAGCCGCGTGTTTCAGTTAATGGTAAACTCCTCAGACAATTGTATAATCTGTTCGACTCGAAAATTTCATTTAGAAAGAAAAATTGCTCTTTTATTTTAACGAATATTTGAGTGTTTTTTTTACATTTGGTTAAGGCAATAAATTTCATTTTATTTAACTGGTCCTGTGTTGAGAATATTGTTTTGGACGCTTAAATTAAATTCTAAAATTCGTATTATTTTTTCTCATTTACGTAGCTTTTTCGTCGTCGATAATTCTTGTAACGTGGATTGCGGTATTAATTATATTAAAATTGATGGTAATGAGACTAGTTTTAATTGAAAATTCACGACCCGTTATGTATTTACTTGAATATTCGTATTTGGTCATTCTCTTATTTCCCATGTTCCATTAAACCGTGGCAACTGCGGAAACATTCGCCGGCGACAATTTTACAAAGGAACTGGTCCATTAAGCCCATTTGGCCGTCGGACTGTTCCCCGCATATATAACGTGGCACGCCCTCTTGTTCCTCCTCCTATTCCCCCTCCCGATCCCCTCCCGATCCCCCTCCCGATCCCCCTCCCGATCCCCCTCCCGTTCCCCCTCCCGTTCCCCCTCCCGTTCCCCCTCCCGTTCCCCCTCCCGTTCCCCCTCCCGTTCCCCCTCCCGTTCCCCCTCCCGTTCCCCCTCCCGTTCCCCCTCCCGTTCCCCCTCCCGCTCCCCCTCCCGCTCCCCCTCCCGTTCCCCCTCCCGCCCCCCTCATGCCCCCCCACCCTTCTACGGCCCGCTTTGGGGCGGATATGCCATCACATGACTGCATGAGAAACAGTTAAACCCGCCGTTTTTTATAGACTTATTTTTAGTAATTATCATGGCGATAAATTCCTCAAATATTGTCGTAGAAGCGCGAAAATAAACATCCACTCGTTCGTTTGTTCGGCACTGTTATCAACTTAACTTTTCCTATTTTCTTCTTATGACGCCATTGTTGCAAAGTTTACTCATTGTCAGAGTGCTGAGAATTTTCCACGACTTCTGAAAAGATAAGTCGATTTCGATTTATTATTTCTCTTATCTTTGGACGTTGAATATATTCATAGGACTCGCGTCGGCCCAAATGGGACTAGTCTCCCTTCTGGCTGGGATTCGTGGATGGCAATTTCCTAGACGAAATTAAGTCGCGCCATGCGTCCGCGTGTGAAAGCGAATGCGATAAATTACCTTCTGGTGGATGCGTTTATTATTTCGTCGCGCTGAAAATAACTTCTAAAGAATGGTGCTGAGAATGTATTTATTCGTTTATTAAAATTGACAATAAGCAGCAATCTGGCCTTTTAAATTGGGCATCAAAACGATTACTGTTAATTGCAACACACGAATTAGTTATTAAAATGGGTCTTATAATTGAAAAACAGTTGCGATTTTCCTGCTGTTGGAGGTATAAATAAACTACACTTGTAGGATAACGAATAAAACATTAATAATATCAACTTATAAGATGGAGATTTTGCCAAGTTTTTATACTCCGATAATTTCCTTTGGGCTCGGAAACATTTTAATTTGGGCGAAATTTTACCGTATCATTTTTTGGCGTTCTCAACATGGCGCGACGAAAATCCAGCGAAGACTAGAAATCGAGTCAGCAGACGTGAAACGACTCGACCACGTTCGATGGACGCTGCGTGCCAAGGTCTTCTCCTCTTGTCTTAGTATCGGATGAGCGATTCGGAGCGGATGTCGGTCAAATCCATCGCTCTCTCTCCTCTCTCGAGGGAGATAGACAGAGAGACATCGCCCGCAGACCCTGGGACCATCCCCACGGGAATGGGTGGCAACCGCTAACGGAGAATCGCCCTCCTTGCTCCAGCCCCCGTCCCTTGCCCGAGCCACCCCTTGCCTCAGCCTCTCTTTGCCCGAGCCTCCCCTTGCACCAGCCTCCACTTTCCACAGCCTCTCCTTGTCCCAGCCTCCCATTTCCACAGCCTCTTCCACCCCAGTCTCGCCCTGCCCCAGCCTCCCCTTGCCCCAGCCTCCCCTTGCCCCAGCCTCCCCTTGCCCCAGCCTCCCCTTGCCCCAGCCTCCCCTTGCCCCAGCCTCCCCTTGCCCCAGCCTCCCCTTGCCCCAGCCTCCTCCCCTTGCCCCAGCCTCCACCCCTTGCCCCAGCCTCCCCTTGCCCCAGCCTCCCCTTGCCCCAGCCTCCTCCCCTTGCCCCAGCCTTCCCTTGCCCCAGCCTCCCCTTGCCCCAGCCTTCCCTTGCCCCAGCCTTCCCTTGCCCCAGCCTCCCCTTGCCCCAGCATCCCCTTGCCCCAGCCTCCCCTTGCCCCAGCCTCCCCTTGCCCCAGCCTCCCCCCCTTGCCCCAGCCTCTTCCCCTTGCCCCAGCCTCCCCTTGCCCCAGCCTCCCCCCCTTGCCCCAGCCTCCTCCCCTTGCCCCAGCCTCCTCCCCTTGCCCCAGCCTCCTCCCCTTGCCCCAGCCTCCTCCCCTTGCCCCAGCCTCCTCCCCTTGCCCCAGCCTCCTCCCCTTGCACCAGCCTCCCCTTGCCCCAGCCTCCCCTTGCCTCAGCCTCCCCTTGCCCGCCCCCTCCCGTTCGAAATTCAGTCCCTTCTCTCATTCCCTGTATCTCTCCCTCGTCTGCCTTTCTAATCCCTTTATCCCGTCCTTTCTCTCTTTTCCTCCTTCCACCCTTCCTGTCTCTCATCTTTTTTTCGCCCACCCATTCCCCTCGCACCTTAACTCCTCTCCCTTTTCTCTTACTCGCCCAAAATTAGATTTTACGAGAATATTCCTTTCCTTCCTTTCTCTCCCTCTCTCTCCCTCCCCTTCCACCTACCCCCCAGCCTTAACCCAGTCTTCCTTTCACCCTGTCCCTTCCTAATCTCTCTTCCTTCACGCACCTCCCCCGTCTCTCTCTCTCTCCACACCCTTCCCCTTGGCTCCTTACTCCATATATTTCTCACGCACCATTTTCGTCTTTCCTGCTCTCCCCCGTCCTCCATCTCCTCCCTCCATTTTCTCCCGTCATTTGCCGTGTCCTAACTCCATCCTTAGCCATTTCTCTCTAACTCCTCTCTCTCTAGTCGCCCATCTCTTCCTTCCTCCGTCCTCTTCCGTCATGCCTCCTCTCCGTTCCTCCCTCCTCTCCGTTTCTCCCTCATCTCTCTCCCTCCATCCTCTACCTCCATCCTCTTCCTCCCTCCTCTCACTCCCTCCTCTCACTCCCTCCTCTCACTCCCTCCTCTCACTCCCTCCTCTCCCTCCCTCCTCTCCCTCCCTCCTCTCCCTCCCTCCTCTCCCTCCCTCCTCTCCCTCCCTCCTCTCCCTCCCTCCTCTCCCTCCCTCCTCTCCCTCCCTCCTCTCCCTCCCTCCTCTCCCTCCCTCCTTTCCCTCCCTCCCTCCTTTCCCTCCCTTCACCTTCTCTCCCTCCCTTCACCTTCTCTCCCTCCACCTTCTCTCCCTCCACCTCTCCCTCCCTTCACCTTCTCTCTCTCTCTCCACCTTCTCCCCCTCCACCTTCTCTCCCTCCACCTTCTCTCCCTCCACCTACTCTACCTCCACCTTTCCTTCACCTTCTCTCCCTCCACCTTCTCTCCCTCCACCTCTCCCTCCCTTCACCTTCTCTCTCTCTCCACCTTCTCCCCCTCCACCTTCTCTCCCTCCACCTTCTCTCCCTCCACCTACTCTACCTCCACCTTTCCTCCACCTCCTCTCCCTCCACCTCCTCTCCCTCCACCTCCTCTCCCTCCACCTCCTCTCCCTCCACCTCCTCTCCTCCACCTCCTCTCCTTCCACCTCCTCTCCCTCCCGCTCTCCTCTCCCCCTCCATCTCCTTTAATTTCTCTCTCTCCCCTCCCTCCCTCTCCCCTCCCTCCCTCTCCCCTCCCTCCCTCCCTCTCCACTCCCTCCATCTCCCCTTCCTCTCTGTCCCCGCCCTTCCTGTCCCCTCCCTCCCTCTCTTCCCTCCCTCTCTTCTCTCCCTCTCTTCTCTCCCTCTTTCTACATCCCTCCTCGCCATCTCTCCTCGCCATCCCTCCCTCTTCTTACTCTCCCATCCTACTCTCCTATCCTACGCTCCCTTCCTGTTCCTTCCCGCCCTCCCTGCTCGCCCTCCCTGCTCGCCCTCCCTGCTCGCCCTCCCTGCTCGCCCCTCCTGCTCGCCCTCCCTTCTCGCCCCTCCTGCTCGCCCTCCCTGCTCGCCCTCCCTGCTCGCCCTCCCTGCTCGCCCTCCCTGCTCGCCCTCCCTGCTCGCCCTCCCTGCTCGCCCTCCCTGCTCGCCCTCCCTGCTCGCCCTCCCTGCTCGCCCTCCCTGCTCGCCCTCCCTGCTCGCCCTCCCTGCTCGCCCTCCCTGCTCGCCCTCCCTGCTCGCCCTCCCTGCTCGCCCTCCCTGCTCTCCCTCCCTGCTCGCCCTCCCTGCTCTCCCTCCCTGCTCTCCCTCCCTGCTCGCCCTCCCTGCTCTCCCTCCCTGCTCTCCCTCCCTGCTCTCCTTCCCTGTTCTCCCTCCCTGCTCTCCCTCCCTACTCTCCCTTCCTCCTCTCCCTTCGATGTCTCCTCCGCCTCCCCTTTTTCCTCCGGCGTCTCCCGTGACTGGGTGTTGGGTGTAAAAATAGTGTCCAGCGACGGAAGTATTTTTCCCGTCTTTTCTGAGGCTGAAATCACAGTAGAGAGAATAAGGACTGTGAATGCTCTTGCCTTTTAGCACGCTCTCTTCCACTCCAGTTTTTTTCTTCCTCTCTTTTCTCCCTCCCTCGTTTTCACTCCTTTTTTCTCTTGTTACACCCTCCTTCCCTCGAAATGTCCGTCTTTTCTCTCTGTTGGCACTTGTTAGGTTTGTGCGCTGTCCAGGTCAAGTGGATGGGTTTCTAGAGATCGACCACTGACCCAGACTCTCCGAGGAGTCGATTCCTTTTTGTCGAAGATTTCTTTGTTTGTTCTTTCTTCGCCGACGACTCTCCTCCGCCTCCTTCCCCATCCCCCCTCCCCCCTTCCTCCCTCTCTCTCCCTCTCCTTTCCTCCATCCCCTCTCTCCCTCTCCTGTGTTCATCTCGGCTGCATCGGTCAATTCGTTTTCATTTTACGTGTTCCCGAACTGTTCTCTCTCGGGGATTATAGGGCCGCAGCAGCGAATGTCGCTCTGACCTTTTGGAATTTTTTCCTCTGCGGCGTGGAGATTGCGGATTCGTGCGAAGCGATTGCAAAAATTTTACTGTGGAATATACGTACTTTATTGAAATTTCGCTGATTTTTCCTATTATTTATTAGCAATTCGAGGAATTTCACGTATCATGAAATAAGGTATTCGAATACTGCATAGCGAGATACTTGGAACATAAGCGAGAACTCTGTATCTATTAAATTAAACCGTCGTGGAGTAACCGATGCCAGAAAACATCAAAACTCACTGAAAAATGACTACTCTGGGTATCGGAGTAATAGAATTATGAGTAATGGAACTCGGTTGATTTGAAATACGGATCACGCACTGCCAAATTTCGCGTGATTTTTTGTGAAAGAAATGATTTATTTATTACGATACACTATGTGGTTAAGAAAGAAAATGCCAAGAAATCCAGACGAGACTAAAGGAATCCATGGAATGAGGGATTAAAACAAGAAGGACAAGGAAAGACCAACGGAATGGTTTTTGATGGACTCTGGGATGATATGGAAGAAGTGTCTGAAGAAAGAGGACGCCCGGGGCACGCCCCTGAAAGTCTCGGAGAAGACACAAAAAGGCTCACTGTGTCTGTTCAAGCGCTTTTATTTCACTACTCTTCCCCCTAAATTCGGTGTTTGTATGGAACCTGGTCAAATTAATTCAATCCAGCGAGGGATTTTTTTCAACGTGAATGGTGGGTAAATGGAATCCGTTTATGCATCCGAGTGCGTGTGTCGTCCAGAGGGCGCTGTAAGTTGTCACGTGAACACAATGCAAATTCCACGGAAAAGGAATTATGAGGAGCTATTTAAAATTACGCGCATTACCGTAGGAATAACCGAAATATTACTTTCGTAAGTTATTGAATTTGGAAAGTAGAGGGAGGAAACAACCAAATGAACGAGCTTTAATATTTTTTCGTTATACAGTTATCCTAATTGTGAAGCATCATCTTTATAAGCAAGTCCAACATTACCCAAGCTCAATTTGAAACCCATCCCAAACTTGAGACTGTTTGTACGTATGTGTATGTTTTTTCCGCTTTTTAACACCTTTCCAGACTTTCCGTGAAATCCTTGCCAAACTTACAAAGTTTTTCAAAGCTGTGTTAGCTTTACTTGGGAAGGGGTGTCTCCCGCCGAATTTAAAACAGGCACAACACATTTGTATGCGGTGGGACGTGTTAAAACGAGTTGCACGTCATTTCCCTTTGATTTAAAGCGCACCAGATAGACCGCCGATTTGGACAAGCGCTTCTCTCGGACTAACTTTTTACCACGATTGGACGAGTGCCTGGGTCGCCTTGGAGATTTTCTCGTAAAGAATGTTTTGTGGGTCAGAAGATTAAAACGTCGGATCTCACTAAAATCTCAACGCAGAAAGGTTCTCGCCTAGTGTCTCGAATGCCTCCGATAGGTGCCTCTTTCGGTTTTGCCCTGTGCGTCCATCTTTTACTACAGCGGGAGGTAATTATCACTAATTTTGCGTCAAAATTTTGCTTAATAAGTTAATTGATAGTAGCTCAATAACTTTGGCCAAAACTAACAAAAGTAGAATACTCCTTTAGCCAAAACAACTAGAGGGCTGCAAAGTTAAGTGATCATTTCTACAAAACCAGTAATTTTTAATAACATGGGAAGATCTCAAAGTTTTCTTTATTTTCACGTAGTATTTTCGCTTCTCAAAAACGTCGAGTTAGTCGTAACTGCACTTAGAAGGCAAACATACAGTTTGCACTCTTAGCAGCTAGTACTTCTAACCTTTAGAATATTTAACATCGCCAAGAGCAGTTCAAACAGCCGCTTTTCATACTTGTTCATCGACCCCAAGAGGGTTGGTACTTAATGGAACGAAGTGTTCGGGGATCTTTTGTGTCGGTAACAATGAACGAGTGAGTACTTATATTAATTCGTAACGACGATTATTTTGTAAGAGAGCACATATCGTGCATGGCTGCAGTCTCGAGTAGTATTCGAATTACAATAGGGTAGCACAGTTGGCTACCGTCTTGCGCTGCGCCGCGTTGAATTTTTAAAATTCTCCATCGTCCAATGCGACAGCACCTGATTCATTTTCGTATAAAGTTGCAATGAGTGAAAGACTGTTTTTGAGAGAAGCTGATTTTCATAATTTCGCCTCTTAATTGTAGGATTACCTCCATAAATAAACTGCTAACGAATTTATATGGTATCATCCTGTAATGATACACCCCCAGTCGATTAAACTATGACTCTAAAACGAGACTATGATTAAGTATGGTATTCATGATAACAATTAAAACATGATGTTCCAAAATTTCCGTGGTGAGAATAAAGGAAACTTTAACTAATCTCCGCGGCTTTTCGCTATTTGTTATTGCTTTACTTAGCTTTCGTTCTTTTTGACTCATTTATTTATAGACGCATTGACATCCTTTCTTCTACCCATATTCAACATATTCACTTGATAAATTGTATGTCTATATGTGTCTGTGTATGTTTTATATATTTCAATATTTATAGAATGAATGGATCGATTAAACGTAATATTCTTTGATATCCATAGTAACTTCACACTAAAATAGCGAAATTGTGCCTTTAAAAGCATTTAAAGTGCTTAATTTCTTTGAAACTACCCGGAAAAGTAAACATTCCGACTTCTAGCATTGCTTTACAATCCTATGTTTTGGTATATGCTTATGTTTACCATACTTATCTCTCGAATGGGTAATAAAACGAAATATCTTACTTGGATAACATCGTCAAAGAAGGAAGTTTACGAATTAGCTAAGCTGCAGAATTCCCTCGCCTCTTTGCGTAAACATGATTCGCTTTTAACATTAATGCCAAGCTGTAGTAGCAATTTCTTGACGTGTTTTGTTGCCCCTTTAATTGCAATTTTGAATTTGTTGGAACAAGATGAATGCGTAATTTGTGCTAGGTAATTTTCATGAACTTTTCCGCCTCTGAGGTCATCATCCGTTAGGCCGTGTTTGTGTTTTTCCTCTCCGAAACCCGCGAACCAATCACTGCACTTTGCTGTGAGTGACGTCGTAATTGAGTTTTGATGTCGACTTTATTACCGCTTCCGAGTAAGCAATTATTATTCGAACGTAAAAGTTATTTAATTGAAACATAAATTCAACCTATCCAAAAGCATGAGCAAACGAATCATCAATCTACTAGTGTCAATATAGTCGTAATGAAACATTTTTTCCAATCATAGTTTGATATTATTCTGAAATCAATTGCCGTATTTGCCTGTGTAATTTCCCACAGCGCGTTTTATCCTAGTTTTTAGGAAGAAATAAACGATATTCTCAGGCATAATTTTCCTATCTTTACTCTCTATTCTAACGCAAACTAATTGTACTCTTGTCACAACAAATGAAAAATGAATCTTGCGTATCAGTTTGTAATTAGTGTTTAATTCGTGTTCGCCAATCAACACTAGAAGCAGTACCGACAAGATCCTTAAATTCTACACTGTGAGGGACCATTCACATTATTTTCCTTTGAGTGGGGGAATTTATGCTAGTCAATGCGGTAACACAAAAAAGCACTCCCGCAGAGACGTCACAAAGTCGGACGATGCAGATGCTTCACGAACAAATCCAGTTCCGCAGCCTTGGCGCGCGTTCCTCGAGGTTTCCCAAAAAAAGTATAACACGGCATTCCTTTCTTGAGTTGTCAACCATGCGACAATTTAAGAAATTAGCGTTTGCCATGTTACTATATACGTGATTAATCTGCCGTCCGGTCGCCGCATATTCGAGGATGTTACTGAAATTCGTAAGATAAAAATGGCACATTTTGGCGACTTCAATCAGGACTCTATTATTTAAACACAGGGTCAAATGGCGCTCTCAAGTCATACCACTCAGCTAGGGCTGTCATATATACTGGAAAATAAAACTTTAATCTTATGAATCCTTTGATAACTGCGTTAAATTTTGTATTATGAAAAAAATTAAATTTCGGTGAGTTTTTGCAGAATTAGAATCATCCGCCAGGGCGGACGTAATTTTGGAAATCGATATTTCAAATCCTGAATTCCTTGAAAGAAACGCGGACAATATATATTACGCTTCTCGCGTAAATCACTCATTCTTGTTTCTGATTTTGATCGCTCAACCTCCACCACTTCCTTCATCAACGTCCGCCATATTTTTAGAACATTTCTTTGCCAACCTCATTGATTTTCTTATTCTTATATCCTCTCTCTGCCATTTCTTTTCTACTGTCGTGCGCCTTATTCTCTGCAACTCCTCTCTCCCCTAATCTCAAATCATCCCTCTTTCAGTTCTTCTCTCCACTTCTCATTTACCTGCTCTCTTCCTTCCTCTTCACTCTCCCACTCTATTATTCCCTCTTTATGCTGTTATTCTCTCTCTCTCTCTAATTGCCTCTCCATCACGCCGTCCACCATGTTCTCTAATCGTTATTCCCCTCTAGTTCCATGCCACCCATTCATCATTTCTCTTTCTCCCTCCTCCCCCTCTCTCCCTCCTCTCCCCCTCCTGTCTCTCCCTCCTCTCCCCCTCCTGTCTCTCCCTCCTCTCCCCCTCCTGTCTCTCCTTCCTCTCTCTCCCTCCTTTCTCTCTCTCCTTTCTCTCTCCCTCCTTTCTCTCCCTTCTCTCTCTCCCTCCTCTCTCTCCCTCCTCTCTCTCTCCCTCCTCTCTCTCTCCCTCCTCTCTCTCTCTCCCTCCTCTCTCTCTCTCCCTCCTCTCTCTCTCCCTCCTCTCTCTCCCTCCTCTCTCTCTCCCTCCTCTCTCCCTCCTCTCTCCCTCCTCTCTCCCTCCTCTCTCTCCCTCCTCTCTCTCTCCTCTCTCTCCCTCCTCTCTCTCTCTCTCCCTCCTCTCTCTCTCCCTCCTCTCTCTCTTCCTCCTCTCTCTCTCCCTCCTCTCTCTCTTCCTCCTCTCTCTCTTCCTCCTCTCTCTCTCCCTCCTCTCTCTCTCTCCTCTCTCTCCCTCCTCTCTCTCTCTCTCTCCCTCCTCTCTCTCTCTCTCCCTCCTCTCTCTCTCTCTCTCTCCCTGCTCTCTCTCTCTCTCTCTCCCTCCTCTCTCTCTCCCTCCTCTCTCTCTCCCTCCTCTCTCTCTCTCCCTCCTCTCTCTCTTTCCCTCCTCTCTCTCTCCCTCCTCTCTCTCTCTCCCTCCTCTCTCTCTCCCTCCTCTCTCTCCCTCCTCTCTCTCTCCCTCCTCACTCTCTCCCTCCTCTCTCCCTCCTCTCTCTCCCTCCTCTCTCTCTCCCTCCTCTCTCTCCCTCCTCTCTCTCCCTCCTCTCTCTCCCTCCTCTCTCTCCCTCCTCTCTCTCCCTCCTCTCTCTCCCTCCTCTCTCTCCCTTCTCTCTCTCCCTTCTCTCTCTCCCTCTCCCCCTCCTCTCCCTCTCTATCTCTCACCCTCTCTATCTCTCACCCTCTCAATCTCTCTCCCTCTCTATCTCTCTCCCTCTCTATCTCTCTCCCACTCTCTCTCCCACTCTATCTCTCTCCCTCTCTATCTCTCTCCCGAGAAAATAATAAAATATGAACAATTAGCAACTCCCGGTTTCTCTTCGCACGATAATATTTACATCGCTTACTCCCTACGTTGCCAACAACATAAGCAGAAATTCTTAACTGCCCGCGACCATAAATCTATTAATGAATCACAATTAACGTCTGAAGCCGCACTCCTACCCTGGCACTTAATCGAGCAACTAGAAGATATAGACGATAAAGTTCAGATTTTTAATTCGTATATGTCTCATCTACTTGTAAGTTTGCCCCTCGCAGAATCATACGAGTCTCAAAGCCACTTGCTCCGTGGCTAACTCCAGAAATAAAATCGATTAGTTCTCGTCGTAACAGCATTTATCGTGATTTTAAGAAATCAAAGGATCCCAGTGTACTGATGCGGTATAAAGCACTGCGAAATAAAACAAAACAACTAATACGTAACGCTAAAAATAAATTTGTTCACGACTCAACCAATTCTGCACGCACTCAGTCCTCGATATGGAAAAAATTACGTAACTTAGGTATTGGTAAAAATAAAGATACGCAACTACCACCAAAGTTGTCCCTTGACGAGCTCAAAGATCACTTCATTGAACCTCCTACAACCATAGACGTAGGAAGAAAATCTAAAACTAATGAACGTATCCGTAGTCTCAAACTTAATCTCACCGCTAATAAAATCTTCGAATCACCAGTCACACAACCACAGGTAGCTTAATCATTACGTTCAATTAATGCAACTGCAATAGGATATGACGGCGTATCCATAATACTGATAAATAAATTAATTCCTATCATCCTTCCCACCATCACTCATATCTTTAGCTGGTCTCTTCTTCTATCTAAATACCCGACCTCATGGAAATCAGCTCTTGTCCGTCCCATTCCCAAGAAAAACAATTTCCACGAAATCGCCGATTTCAGACCAATCAGTCTCCTACCTGTTCTCTCCAAGGCATTTGAAAGACTAGCACACGAGCAAATAACTCACTTCCTTTCAACAAATAATCTTATCGGCCCGTTTCAATCTGGTTTTCGTAAATCGCATAGCACAGCTATCGCTCTATTGAAAATAACGGACGATGCCCGCAAAGCAATGGAACAGATGAAAATCACCATTCTAACGCTATTGGATTTCAGTAAAGCCTTCGACTCCATTGACAAAGACATCCTACTTTGCAAACTCGAACTTTTGCACTTTTCACTCGCTTCTGGAAACTAGTTTCGCTCGTATATAAATGGCCGCTCTCAAAAGGTTATTACTCATGACTTATCATCTCGTCCCAGAAATGTAAATCGAGGCGTTCCACAGGGTTCTATTCTTGGCCCTCTGATTTTCTCTTTGTGCATTAATGATATCTCAAACGCCATCACTCACTGTAATTATCACCTATACGCTGACGATCTCCAAATCTACTATCATTCGCGTGTATCTGACTTCCCCGATGCTATCACTAAAATTAATTTTGACCTAGCCTCACTCTTTGGAGTGCTAACAACTTTCAGAAGATCAACCCCGAACAAAGTCAGTCTATTACTATCGGTTACCCCAAATTGTTGACTTCCGTAGATCAGAGTGAATCTCCACTTCTATCATTAGAGGGGTCCACATTTCATTTTCAAAAATCTGTAGTCAACCTCGGTATCATAGTAGATGAAACTCTCTCCTGGGCTCCTAATACCAACAAAATCTGTAGTACCGTAAATTCCTCTTTGCATTCACTCAAAAGACTCAAAAATATTTTACCTAATTCCTTGCATAAACTCTTAGTGACTACACTCCTATTTCCTCACTGTGACTACGGTGATGTTATTTATAACGATCTATCCTGCGAACTTGCATTAAAGCTACAACGTACGCAAAACTCTTGCATTAGATTCATCTGTGATCTTAAAAAGAGTGACCACATCAGCGAACATTACAATAAACTTTCGTGGCTCAAACTTGACGCTCGAAGGAACTTACATATTCTCATGCAAATGTATAAAATCCTAACTTATAACAAACCTGATTACCTCGCTTCCCTCTTCAACGAAATCAATACAGTACACAAGCGTGAAACTAGAGGCAAAAACAACCGCCTTATTCCTCATTACAGGACTGACATCTATAATAAATCCTTTCAAGTCTGGATGCCGACTCTGGAATAACTTAGATCATAATCTTAAAACATCCCCCTGCTTAAACTCCTTCAAACGTGCCTGTCTCACTCATCTTCTAAAACATCAAAGCAATACTTAATCACCCCCATACACACCTATTTCATTATCCTTACTCAATACTTGCTTTTTATCCTCTTGTACATAAACCTTGAAGATTTCCTGCAACTCATTTTTTTCGTGTTATTGTTAAGTGTACATTTGATATTTATAGATTGTTTATTATTCTCATTGACAAATAGGTCTCCTATTTAAATATTGTCATTTCTTTTTTCTTGTTTATTTTTATGTATTATTATATTTTTAAGCCGCTATGTAAACATTAATTTTTCACTTTTCACTTCATTGTGGTAATGTAACGTTTCACATTGTTTTTTCAAGTATCTAGAGTTTTCGCAGGTTTTTTCCACCCCCCCCCCCTTCACTTGGTGGGTGTTTTCCAGCGTGGGTTTTTAATAGGTTTGTCAAGGCAGGTTCTTCCTAGGTTTTTCCCACAAACACCATGTCTTTCTTAGAAGTTTTCCTGAATATGTATGTATGAATATTTCGCACTGTCTGTATTTAGTATGTTATTATCTAAATAGTTTTGATGTTATTATTACTTTTTATAATATAATTAAACATAGACCATGGGTTAAATGTAAGAGTGGACCTTATGGTCTAAATTTCGCCCAAATAAAGACATTTATCTATCTATCCCTCTCTATATCTCTCTCTCCTCTCTCTCCTCTCTCTCTCCTCTCTCTCTCTCCCTCCTATCTCTCTCCCTCCTATCTCTCCCTCCCTCCTATCTCTCCCTCCTATCTCTCCCTCCTATCTCTCCCTCCCTCCTCTCTCTCCCTCCCTCCTCTCCCTCCCTCCCTCCTCTCTCTCTCCTCTCTCTCTTCTCTCCCTCTCTCCTCTCTCCCTCTCTCCCTCTCTCCTCTCTCCCTCTCCTCTCTCCCTCTCCTCTCTCCCTCCCTCCTCTCTCTCTCTATCTCCTCTCCCTCTCTCTCCCCTCTCCCTCTCTCCCTCCTCTCTCTCTCCCTCCCTCCTCTCTCTCCCTCCTCTCTCCCTCCTCTCTCCCTCCCTCCTCTCTCTCCCTCCTCTCTCCCTCCCTCCTCTCTCTCCCTCCTCTCTCCCTCCCTCCTCTCTCTCTCCCCCTCCTCTCTCCCTCCTCTCTCTCTCTCTCCCTCCCTCCTCTCTCTCTCCCTCTCTCCCTCCCTCCTCCTCTCTCTCTCTCCCTCTCTCCCTCCCTCCTCTCTCTCCCTCCCTCCTCTCTCTCCCTCCCTCCTCTCTCTCCCTCCTCTCTCTCCCTCTCTCCTCTCTCTCTCCCTCCTCTCTCTCTTCCTCCTCCCTCTCTCCTCTCTCTCTCCCTCCTCTCTCTCTTCCTCCTCCCTCTCTCTCTCTCCTCCCTCTCTCCCTCCTCTCTCTCTTCCTCCTCCCTCTCTCCTCTCTCTCTCCCTCCTCTCTCTCTTCCTCCTCCCTCTCTCTCTCTCCTCCCTCTCTCCCTCCCTCTTTTCCTCCCACCCTCTTTCCCTCCCTCCCTCTTTCCCTCCCTCCCTCTTTCCCTCCCTCCCTCTTTCCCTCCCTCCCTCTCTGCCTCCCTCCTCTTCTTTTCTCCTACTGGGAGATGCTATACTCTCCGAAAAAAATCTCGGCAACTAATATAATTAATTTGTTACGCCAAATTCGGGAACATCGTCGAACAAATTGGAATTTACGTTTTGATGCCTTTCAGTCAAAATGAAAGAATCTCGTTTTACCATCTTGAATGACTGAATGGTATTAGATAACGAGGAAAACGAATGTCCGTCACCCATCTCTCTCTCTCTCTGTTATTTGGCAGCGATTCCCTTCACGTCGCGCTGTCCAACTCCTACGAGCTTTGATGAACGAGCGATCGCAACGACGTCGTGCTCGAACTTCGTCGCATATCTGAATCTGCTGGTTCTGGTTCGACGCCCGTGCAGTTCGGTTCGATGGATTTCGATCTCGTTTCCGTCACTTCTTAATACGTGCTGTTTATTCAATTCGTTCTTTTGTCGTGCAGGGCGTCGTTTCGCCCTAATCTTTCCGCATTCTCGGCCGAATTGCGTTCGTCGTTATTCGACGCTTTTCCGTCTTCTACTTTATGTAACTTCGTTTAGTTTCGCTTTTTCGCCGAGTTAGCGCTAGTGAAAATATGGAAGATCGCTATCTGTAGTCGGTTCATTGCTGTGGAGCTGTTCTTATCTTCATCGTTGCAGTTAAATTGCTTAGTTTTGTCATCGCTTGGTAGGATTTGGTTGATCTTGTTGATATAAATTCCTTCGTTTCATTCTCTCGTACCGATCTCCACCTTTTAAATTTCTCATTACGTTCCCTTTTTGTCTTTCACTTTGTCTGTCTAATCAACCCCCTTTCTTCATCGTCGCCGGCAGCTTCATGTATTTTATTTGTTCCTATTTTATTTCGCGATTTTTTGCGATTTCCCAATTTATTGTATTCTTGTTTTGTGTGCGGTAATAATTTCTCGTCTTAATATCAGCAGTACTCTCCACTATTACTAGCATATATCTTTTTTCCGATATATTATCACGTCTTCCATGGCTCTTCTAATTAAATATTTTTGCTTATCCTCCTCATTTTTTCGCTCGTTTTTGTTCATAATCTAATTAACGGCGAATGGCAATATATATCTAATTTTATATTGGTTAAATCAAATACTTCGTATAATTCAGCGGGATATTTTATTTGTCCGAATCATGGTGTTGTTTTAAAACGAGCTTTTTTTACTTCACTTTTCTTTTTTTCTTCTTAGCATTCGTATCCCCTTATTTATATTGTATTCGCGACATCTTTGTATTTTATTGTAGCTGTTTTTTCTACATGGCTTGTTTTTCTTCGCATCCTCTTATTAAGATTGTGTTCGCTACAATACTCGCACGCCCGAGGTCGCTCGTTGCTGGTGTTGCCGCGGTTGCATAGCGCCGAGGCGCAAACTACAGTATTGCGACACTTTTACAGGGAATGTGTATGTATTTGAGAGATGAAAACGCAGCGTGAAATATGAAAGTTGTTCGCTGTAACATTTTTTTATAGTATTTGTTTCCCTCTCTATTCGCACCAAGTCGTATTCAGCGAATGCATATTTATGTCATTGATATCGGTGCGTCGAGGGACGGGTCAGGAACACTTCGCGAGACCAACTTCTCCCTTCTTTCTCCCCTTTCACCCATCTTTCTCTTTCTCCTACTCGTCTCCCTCCTTCGCTATCGATTCTTGCCACCTGATTCTCCCTAAGCATACTTCTCTTTAAAATTTTCCCCACTCATCTCTTGTGTAATAATTTTATCTTTTATTCTCCACTCCTTTCCTATATCTTTTCTTTCTCATCTTTCTCTCTCACACTCTCTCTCTCTATCATTCCCTTCATCAATTTTATCTCCTCTCTGCTTTAGTCTTACTTTTCACCTCTCTCCTCTCCCACCCTCCGTACTCTCTTCCTCCATCTTGTCTCTCTCTTGTTTGCTTTTTGTGTGATAATGATATAGGATGGCCGGGATAAAGGGAGTGGGGCGGATCGAAAAGTGCGTGAGTGTGTGTGCCGAGGGAGGAGGTTGTGACGTGCGGGGAGGAGGAGGGAGAGGGGAGGGGGAGAGTACGAGGCTGCGTATTTGACTCGGATCGAAGACGTGGACCCCGAACGGCTTCCCTAACTCTCCTCTCCCCCTTCTCTCCTCTCCCCCTTCTCTCTCCTCTCCCTCTTCTCTCTCCTCTCCCTCTTCTCTCTCCTCTCCCTCTTCTCTCTCCTTTCCCTCTTCTCTCTCCTCTCCCTCCTCTTTCCTCTCCGTCTTCTCTCTCCTCTCTTCCTCGTCTATCCTCTCATCCTCTTCTCTCCTCTCCCTCCTCTCCCTCTTCTTTCTCCTCTCCCTCTTCTCTCTCCTCTCCCTCTTCTCTCTCCTCTCCCTCTTCTCTCTCCTCACCCTCATCTATATCCTCTCCCTTCTCTCTCCTTTCCCTCCTCTTTCCTCTCCGTCTTCTCTCTCCTCTCTTCCTCGTCTATCTTCTCTTCCTCTTCTCTCCTCTCCCTCCTCTCTCCTCTCCCTCCTCTCTCCTCTCCCTCTTCTCTCTCCTCTCCCTCCTCTCTCTCCTCTCCCTCTTCTCTCTCCTCTCCCTCTTCTCTCTCCTCTCCCTCTTCTCTCTCCTCTCCCTCTTCTCTCTCCTCTCCCTCTTCTCTCTCCTCACCCTCATCTATCTCCTCTCCCTTCTCTCTCCACTCCCTCCTCTTTCCTCTCCGTCTTCTCTCTCCTCTCTTCCTCGTCTATCCTCTCATCCTCTTCTCTCCTCTCCCTCCTCTCTCCTCTCCCTCTTCTCTCTCCTCTCCCTCCTCTCTCTCCTTTCCCTCTTCTCTCTCCTCTCCCTCCTCTTTCCTCTCCGTCTTCTCTCTCCTCTCTTCCTCGTCTATCCTCTCATCCTCTTCTCTCCTCTCCCTCCTCTCCCTCCTCTCCCTCTTCTCTCTCCTCTCCCTCTTCTCTCTCCTCTCCCTCTTCTCTCTCCTCTCCCTCTTCTCTCTCCTCACCCTCATCTATCTCCTCTCCCTTCTCTCTCCTCTCCCTCCTCTTTCCTCTCCGTCTTCTCTCTCCTCTCTTCCTCGTCTATCTTCTCTTCCTCTTCTCTCCTCTCCCTCCTCTCTCCTCTCCCTCCTCTCTCCTCTCCCTCTTCTCTCTCCTCTCCCTCCTCTCTCTCCTCTCCCTCTTCTCTCTCCTCTCCCTCTTCTCTCTCCTCTCCCTCTTCTCTCTCCTCTCCCTCTTCTCTCTCCTCTCCCTCTTCTCTCTCCTCACCCTCATCTATCTCCTCTCCCTTCTCTCTCCTCTCCCTCCTCTTTCCTCTCCGTCTTCTCTCTCCTCTCTTCCTCGTCTATCCTCTCATCCTCTTCTCTCCTCTCCCTCCTCTCCCTCTTCTCTCTCCTCTCCCTCTTCTCTCTCCTCTCCCTCTTCTCTCTCCTCTCCCTCTTCTCTCTCCTCTCCCTCTTCTCTCTCCTCACCCTCATCTATCTCCTCTCCCTTCTCTCTCCTCTCCCTCCTCTTTCCTCTCCGTCTTCTCTCTCCTCTCTTCCTCGTCTATCCTCTCATCCTCTTCTCTCCTCTCCCTCCTCTCCCTCTTCTCTCTCCTCTCCCTCCTCTCTCTCCTCTCCCTCTTCTCTCTCCTCTTCCTCTTCTCTCTCCTCTCCCTCTTCTCTCTCCTCTCCCTCTTCTCTCTCCTCTCCCTCTTCTCTCTCCTCACCCTCATCTATCTCCTCTCCCTTCTCTCTCCTCTCCCTCCTCTTTCCTCTCCGTCTTCTCTCTCCTCTCTTCCTCGTCTATCCTCTCTTCCTCTTCTCTCCTCTCCCTCCTCTCTCCTCTCCCTCCTCTCTCCTCTCTCCTCTCCCTCCTCTCTCCTCTCCCTCCTCTCCCTCCTCTCTCCTCTCCCTCCTCTCTCTCCCTCTTCTCTCTTCTCTCCCTCTTCTCTCTTCTCTCCCTATATGTTTCCATGTTGTAGTTTTCCATTGTGATATATAGGTACCTACACTATCTAGGGTTTACACATGTTTTCACGCCTCCCCTTCTCAGTGGGTGCTTTTCTGTGTGGGTTTTACTCGGAAGAACAAGCCTGTTTTTACCTAGGTTTTTCTCACAAACTTAAATCTGTCTTCACTTATATATTTTTCTATTTTGTATATTTTTATATACTTCTTATTGTAATACTTTTATTTTTAATATTCCTGATATTGACGAAGGGTTAAATGTAAGAATGGATCTTATGTTCGAAATTTCGCTTGAAAAACACGGTTATCTATCTAACCTGCTTCTCTCTCCCTCTTTTCTCTCTTCTCTCTTTCTCTTCTCTTCTCTCTCTCTCTTCTCTCTCTCTTCTCCCTCTCTCTCTCTCTCTTCTCTCACCTCTCTCTTCTCTGTCTTCTCTCTTCTCTGTCTTCTCTCTCTCTTCTCTGTCTTCTCTCACTCCTATCTTCTCTCTCTCTTCTCTCTCGCTTCTCTATCTCTTCTTTCTCTCTTCTAACTCTCTTCTAACTCTCTCCTCTATCTCTTATCTCTCTCTTCTCTCTCTTCTTTCTTTCTCTCTTCTCTTTCTTTCTCTCTTCTCTTTCTCTCTTTTCTCTCTCTTCTCCCTCCTCTCATGTCTCTCCCTTCTCTCTCCTCTTCCCCCTCTCTCCTCTCCCTCTTTGTACTCTCCCTCTTTCTACTCTCCCTCTTTCTTTCTCTCCCTCTTGCTCTCTCCTCTCTCACTCCCATCTCTCTCCCTTCGCTCAGCCCTTCACTCGATCCTTTCCCTGTTATTACTCATCTGTCTCATTTTCTCTTTTTCATATTAACTTCAGCTTGCTCCCGTCTCACTTTTGAAAAGCCTTAAGTTCGGTTGTCTATTAAAAAGTTAAATGTCTTCCTTTTTCTTTTAGTTTTATTGCCGGAGTTTCCGTGCGTTTTTTTTCTTACTTTCTCACATTTCCTCGAGGTCCGTTTTTTTGGCGAAATCGCGTCGCTTTTTTCTCCTCTGCAATACTCTTCCGCTGCGTTTTTCTGCGTTTACTGTCGCGGCCCATTGTTCCACCGAGGAGGTGCTTTTTCTTCCAAACGATCGCGTCGCCCCGAGGTTTGGAAATATGTAAATTTTCGTCGCTTTCCTTCCCTTTTAAAATGATCCGCGCGTCATGGTTAAATATGTTGGGACGTAAAGAGGCCTTCGCGATGATGGCTTCTCTGAGAACACGTCCAATGGATCATCTCATCTTATTCTCTCGCTGTTGTGATGCCTCCTTCCTCCTGTTCTCTCCCCAACCGTCGCTTTCCCTTTTCTCATGCGTCTTTTTCTGTTTCTCTCTCTTTATTTTTCCTTTCATTCTCACCAGGGCCGTGCAAAGGTACTTGCGGGCCCGGATGCAAAAGGGGATAAGGGGCCTCGTTTATTTATGTTGCGACAAATCAAATAATATTAAGTGGAGCATTTATTTATGAAGTATTAATTATTACAATTATTTTAATATTATTAAAATATAATTATTACAATATTGTTATGTTTTGATAAAGAGTCAAAACAAAACAATCACCTATAATAGACATTATTAAATGTTATCATCAACTTGACACACAGAGGGAATTTACACAAATATGTTTTATGTATTTTAATATTATTATATTTTGATAAATAGTCAAAATAAACAATTTTTTAAAAACATTTCAAATTCTATGCTCCCTCGATTGGGGCCGAGTAAATCGGGGACCTTGGTGCGGCGCATCCAATGCACCCCCCATTTGCACGGCCCTGATTCTCACTATCTCTCTTAGTTTCTCTCCGTCTCACCTTCTCAATTTTATTTTAGTCTCGTACAGAAAATGTTTTCTATTTTTCGTAAATATATACAGTTTTTCCAAAATTCCACCCATCAAACCTCGAAAAAGTTAACTTGTGAGTAGTGTTTTGTAATTTTATTTAGTCACAGGAGGGTCGTAAACGTCGCTGACTAAAACATATTTGGAATTTATCGAGTTAAATTCACTGTGGATAAAATTAGTCGCGCAAATCTCTACCCATTCTTTCACTTCTCCTTTCATCCTCTTCTAAATTTCCCTCTTACAATTCTCCGCTCCTTCCATCGTCTCTATCCCTCTTTATCCCCAAAAGTCGCCTATAACCTTATATAAAGTGTCCTTCCTCGCTTTTCGATTCGCATAGCTTTGTATTTCGGATATTTCGCCAGTGAGCGTTCAGCCAAGTCGAATAAATTTGATTTCAATGTATTTTACGTGTGATGTTTGTCTACACCCTTCTATATGATTTTTAAAAAATCCAACGCGATCTTTGGATGTTATGTTGACATTTTGCAATAAACATGTCATATTTTGGAGAAAATCAAAATATATTCCTGCCATCATTTTATATGCTTTTTCCAAATACGTATTCTTATTAGGCGAAAAGTTTAGTTCATTAATGCGTTGGCCTTTAATATGGGTTTATGGAATATTCGTTTGACTCGATTTTGAAATTGTAATTGTATGTATTTCCATCATCTTTGCATCTTGTTGTACAATGGAATTCATGGTTTGTGTAATCGGCTCAATACGTGTAAATTTCGTATTACATGCTAATTCTAATCGAGTGAACTTGTAGTTGCTAATTAGATCATTCTTTTGGTTTTAATCATTGTTTTTTTTCCTTTCCTGCAGGTGAGTTGAATTTTTCCTGGTGCAAACCCGTTCCGTCATCCAAAGTGTTAAACTGGCTGTTGGTAATTATAAGAGCGTGAGTAGAAGGTATTTGATACTTTTACAATGAATCGTAGATTATCTTTTGCCATTGTCATTTATATTTGCTTAAAGTGAAGAGCTTTCTCAAATATTTCGAGGCATTTATATATTTGCTGCCGTAAAATGGTATCTATATTAGAGATGCTCCATTTTCCTTTCCAGTTTTTAGTGCGTTTGAGTGTATATTTCAATAAGAAAGATGAAAAATATTTTTAGTCGAGTTACGCTTAATCATACGCTGTATTTCTTGTACAATATCAAACAATTACTATGTTACTGATTATTAATTTTATTCATATTTTCGTCAAACGATCATCGCTATTTGTTGTGATTTTTTGGAATGTTATAAAGTTCAATTGCAATTCAATCGATACAGTGCTGGACAATTTGTTGAGTTTTTGTTCTTTTATTCATAAACGAGGACATAAAACTTACGTCTTCATCGGTTAAATTTTCTATAAATCTAAATATACTAGCTTTTTTTGTGAAATACCTCGAAAAATATTTTATTTAAAAAATCGAAGATGTTTCGTCCAAAAAGGTGCAATCTCAAATATAGATTCTCCTTTAGTGATGAAGTGCGCACGTTCTCAAAATATAGCCTTAATTTTCCAAACCCTTGATTTTCTAATTTTAGAAGCAAGGGGGATTTTCATTTCTCGAATTTTAATTGCTACTATTCTCGCTTGATGGTCGATCGAATTGCCCGTTTTCAATGACGAGAAAAGAATTAAAGGGGCGATCGAGCGGGGATATACGTCACAGCGCATCGCAGAAACCCACTCCGAAGCGAATTCTCTTCCTCTTCCAACGACTCCCACAGACCTCTCAATGACTCAGTTTCATTTCCCATCTAATACTCGACCACTCCGTTCCGACCAATCCGAGAGAGGCTTTCCTTTCTTCCATAGTATTCTCTCTCTCTCCCTCCCTTATCCCCTTCTCCTCCTGCCTCTAAATCCGATCTCTCCTTTCTTTATCTTCTACCCTTTCCTATTCTTCTATTTCTTCCCTTCTCCTTCCTCTCGTTTCCTTAACCATCTCTTATGCGTAAGGGCTATATAGTCTTAATTTCGACCGAATGATGATTTACGTCTTTATCTCCCTCATATGTGCACTATCTAGGGTTTTCGCAGGTTTTTCACACCCCCCTTCTTAGTGGGTGTTTTCCTGCGTGGGTTTTACTAGGGAGGACATGCCTGTTTTTACCTAGGTTTTCCCCACAAACACAAATCTGTATTCAATCTTATTATTTTACTTTGTATGATATAGGTACATAATGTTTATATAATGTATTTTGTTATACCTTATTTTATTCTTTTTCTTGTATTTATTGTATTGACGAAGGGTTAAATGTAAGAATGGACCTTATGGTCTAAATTTCGCCCGAATAAAGACGATTATCTATCTATCTTCTCTCTCTGGTTCGCCATGCTTTCTTCCTTTTCTCCATTTTTCCCACCCTCTCCGACCAATCTCCATCTCTTCAAATCTTTCGCTGTATTTATTATCGAATTTTCTCCCGTTCCACTTTTCTCTGTTATCCCTTCAGCATGTATTCCATAGTGTCTCCTCCTATTTCTCTGTAATGGGATTGTCCCCTCCGTTACGCCAACCGTATCCCGACTTGATCGCTCTAACCCATTCCCGCGCGCATTCGCGGAGTCGAATTTTAAAATAAAACGAATGAATGGGAACGCTTTGTCAAATTAATGTAGTCGCCTCGGAAGGTTTTGTTCCATTCTCCAAGGGAGCATTTCTCCACTTCGTCTTTTGTTTTTTTCCCCTCGCATCTCGTTATTCGTGCGGCAGGCGCGTGTTCTCTTGGGTGATTACTTCGCGTCGGTTTATATATGCATTCGTTTGTGATCGATCGTTGATGTTGTAATCCATTCGGCAGATTTATTTTGAAAAAATCGATTCGCGCGTTCGCCATGTTGTCCCGTGAAAAAAAAACATCGATCCAATTTTCCTTCGCTTGCGTTCTTTTCTCTCTCTCTTTCTCTCTTTTTCTCTCTCTCTCTCTCTCTAGTCGATTCTACGAAAAAGAAAATAAGGGCTCGTTTCTCTCCAAATATTTTCTTGAATCGAAACGAGATTACCTCGAGTGTTCCTTTTCGTCGCGTATCGCTCGCATTTCTTGCGCTCTTAGAGATTAAAGTGGACCGCGTGAGGCGTTGCCAGACCAAATATCGATCGCTCGTTACATTCATCCTCCGTCTCCGGCGAAAATGACGTCCGTGCCGCCGCGAACATCGTTACGCCGGTAATGTGGAACGTCTACTTCGCTTAGTAAAATGAATATCCCGTCCGGAAAGCGGAAAAAAATACGGGCGGATGAAAAAAAAAACTCCATCGAGCATCGTTCGCGGCGAGTCGCCGTTTCGTGGAAAGTAAAAATACGCACGTATGGCCGCGCAAATCGTTACCTCTCGGAAAAAAAAGAAACGGGCGTTCGTTCCATCGCGCGGGACACGTTCCCTCCTCTCATACGACATCCCGAGACGACGACAGGCACGCTCACGGGCGCACGCGTCACGTCTGGCCCCCGCCATTTTAAAAGGAGGCCTTTTGTTAGGGAGTTTGGTGGGGGGAGGGGTGTACGGAGGGAAAGGAAGTCGTGGTAAGGGTACGTGGAAGGGGTACGCGAAGGGGAAGGGTACGCGGAGGGAAAGAATGCATGGAGGGTAAGGGTCAGGCCCGTGTTCGCCACAAGGAAAGCTAGGCAAATGCTGAGGTCCGAAAATACTAATGCCAATTAGTAATGTTACTGGTGAACGGAGCATTTCAACTTTGAAACTTGCGAAAAACCACCAACGTAATAGTATTTCACAAGACAAATTAAGCGCGTTGGCGCTGCTTCGTATTGAAAATGAGGTCGCTAATGAAATTAATTATGATGAAACGATTGGCAAATTTGCAGTACTGAAAGCGAGAAAGAAAACATTTAATATCTATGTTTATTTACTTTAAAATAAAGGATTTTAATTTTGTTTTCCCAATACATTATTTCTATATGCCTTGCTTTTTAATGTGAAGAGGAGGGCCCAAAAATTTGCTTTGCCTAACTGTCCTAAACATGGCGCTGGTAATGGTACACTGTGGATAAGGGTAAGCGGAGAGGAACGGAAGGAGTAAAGACTCAGGGTGTGGTTGCCTTCTCCGTCCCGAACCACGTCGAAACGAGGGTTTGGCTCCCTAACGAAGGTGCGGTTACACTCTTCGCGAGGGTTTGGGGTTCGGGGCCGCTTCCTTAGCGGAGCCCCTTCATCCCTTTCGGCGGCGTCGTTATGGATAGGTTTCCCGAGCTGATTGCAAAGGGATACAGTGAATTCCGTAAAGGATAGGCGATAGAGAGGTGTGGAGGAAGTTGTTAGGTAAAGAAGAGAGAGGAAGGAGCGAGGAGGAGGGAGGAAAGGCGTGTGGAGTCAGTGGGCGATAATTTGTAGATATTTTGTGATTTTTAGGTCTCCGATTTCCACGAAATGCGTTATTATTAAGCGCAAGCGGCGTAATGAGGATTGAGTCTCGACATCAACGCAAGAATTGCTTATATCAACATGGAATGTTTATGCGATTTCGACAGTTTTTATATCTGAAGTGTTTCGTACAAGGTCGCATTTGACATCACTTTCCTGACATCATAGTAATAAAAGAATCGTAATTTCCTCCAAAAAAATTCTATCGACCAGTTTCACCATTTACAGCATCATCTGGCCAATTAATTTTTTTTCAGTGGAAATTGCAGTAATTATTTTATTACTATTATGGAATCTTTCCACGAAGTGGAGCCTTCACAACCGGATTTTCTTTGATAATTTTTTTTAGATCCAAGTAAAATTCTGAGAGCCGTTGAAGTAGTTATCACTTGAGATTTGAAATCGTTCTCTCAGCTAAAGAACTTAAACGCAATATACCGGAATGAAGAATTTTATAAGATTTATAAATTTCACATTTGATTTACGTATTAGTAATTCCTTTACCGAGAAACATTAAATCTTATAACAATAATGCATTAAGCGTTTGAGAGTTTAGCTCGGGCCACCAGTTATAAACATGTATTGAAAGCAGACTAAATGAGAGAACATAAACGAAAATTTCGCCGTTTGCGCGTATATATGAATGAGTTCGGTTCATTCCATTGATAGATGGATTGAGTCCTTTTCCAGCATTTCAAGGGCGTTTGTCCCTTTACTCCCTTCTAATCAAGACTATAAATTGACGCAACGCTTTCGTCAAGGACTTTCCACTTTTTAGACGAAAACGAAAGCTATTTTGGTTTTCAATTTAAGGGAATTCACTTCGACCTGCTCGTCCTCGCTTAATTATATTCGGAGTGGACGCCACGAATCGATATGCTCGTTTGTTTTTCTTGAAACAATTTACTTCTCTCGAGAGGGTGAGAGAAAGAGAGAGAAAAGAGGAAGTGAGCGAAATCAATGGCGGAGTTCGTTGGGAAATTAATGCGGGCTGAATGGCGCGTTTTTGCTCGGGATCCGAGCGAGAGAACAGAAATCGACTCATTAATAAGTACCCTTTCGATTAACTTCCGTCTGGCGTTTTTTATAGTGTGAAAGGGGGTTGGGGGGATGTCTATGGAGAGAGAGAGGGAGAGAAAGAAAGAAAGGGAGAGAGAGTGAGAGAGAGAGAAAGAAAGGGAATGAGTGTATTTTTAGCTAATCAACCTCTTGGATAGCCGTAGCTCCTTCCACACCGAACACACTCGCAAGGGAGGAGGGAAACCCGGTGCCGACATTAGCCTCCTCTTAACGAAGAGCACCAACGGCTTAACGTCCCTTCTGAAGGACGGAACGCTGATTTTGCGCGATCTCCTCAAACCACGCAAACGGGGCTGGGCGACCTCGGAAAAAAAGCCTACTTTCGCAGAATTCGTGCCTGCTGCCCTTTCGAGCAGCAGGTGGAGTAGCAAACAGCGTCCTAACTACTACATCACCGGCTCAGAAGGGGAGAGAGAAAGAAAGAAGGAAAGAGAGAGAAAGAAAGAGGGAGAGAAGAAAGAAAGAGGGGGAGAGAGAAAGGGAGAGAGGGAGTGAAAGTTCTGATAGAAGGGGGGGTGGTGAAGAGGAGGCTCTAATCCGAAGGGAAAAAGCGATGGTGAAAGGAGGAGCAATGGGAGAGGGAAATGGGAATGAAGGAGTTTCGATAATGTGCGCCCTTGTCGCCCTTCGTTGGGGTAATTTGGCCCCAAAAGGGCATTCCGTTCACATTCCGCCTTTGTTTTGTGCGTTCGTTATGATTTGGGGATCGTCGAAAGAGAGAGAGAGGGGGGGGGGAGGAGTGGGCCGAGAATTCTTTCTCGCGCTCACGAACCGACGACGAGTTGGACGAATGTTAATTGGGTTTGGTATTCCTGCGTGAAAAACTCTCGGATGTTTGTTTATTTATTTTTTGAGGGCTGCAATGAAGCGTGCGTCGTTAGGGCGGGACGATGAATTAACCTATTTTGACCAGTTTATTTTCCCGCCTTAATAACTGTCGCGGTAATCACTTGTCAAACTGAAATCGATTTATTTTTTTGGATACTTAAATGTCGAGTTTTTCTTTCGACGGTTTTCCGAATTAGGACGAGTGAATGCTATTTGTTTTGTTTTCATTGAGTAGATCTCTGCTCCGTTTTGGACCAAAGATTCTTTTGTCGGCTTTGTCCTTATTGGAGAGTGTAGAATATGTCAAGTTTTAAAAAATGCACTCTCTTCTCAAGTCGTAGCAATATAACTTGAAGACTTGAACTACATCCTTTAACAAGAGATATTAAGTGTAGTGGTATCGAAATGTTGAAGCATTATTTCGATTGTTCTTATTAAAGCTAATATTTCGGACTATTTCAAACAAAATCAAAAAATTAAGTCTTAACTCAAATAACACCCAACAATTAAAATTATCAATACGGCTAATCTCGATGTCGAAACTTTTTTACGAGCTTCGTGTCAAGCTATCGAGAGATCATTGCTTTCGATTGCGTGAATCGTGACGATTGCGATGCATCGAAAACAGTTTACTCTCGGATTTTTATGAATGGAAACATTCGTAGGGATTCTTCGCGAATCTAGAGAGTAAAAAAATACGCGCTTTAAACTCGAACATTAATTTCTGTATAACCTCCCGCTTTTCGTCGTCTTCGATCTATTAGATGTCACCTTTTCCCTGCGAGAAGAATAAAGAGTTAGTGGTGGAAGGGGAGGGATTAAGAATAGTCGAATGCTTTCTTATCGATCGATCAATCGAAGCGAATAATCCCCTTCTCGTGTGAAATCAAAAATCGCTCGGGGTTAAATTGCCTTTTTACCGCCCCACTCGGTCGCCATATTTAGTCGCGATAAAGCGCGTGTCGGCGAGGGAGTAGGAGATATGCCACGCTTTTGAAAAACAGAATATACGCTCGAGTGTCCGTCGATGCGTCTGTAAAAAGGCCTTTCGCACGAGACTCAGGACCTCGTGCGAGGGAGAGAGTGAGGGCCCCACTCCCAGTGGCGGATTTACGTCTCCTAGGGCCCCTGGCGCTAAACATTTGGGAGCCGCTGGCGCTAAGCAGTTGGGGGCCCTGCAGTTTAAATATATGTATAGTGAAGCAGCTCCTAACGGCTACTCTCTTTTGTGACCTCTTAACGATCGTTTTTCTATGGAATCATAGAGAGGTTTCACTGATTTTTAAATTGAGACATTTAATATTCCTGAGATGATATACACGAACATTTTTTCGGGGCCCCTTACTGCACGGGACCCCTGGCACCCGCCATGTGCGACACCTAAATCCGCCACTGCCTTCTCCGGCACCCCTTTTAGCGTTGGGGCATCCGCCCCTTCGTAGATAGGGGGAGTGCGGGGGCGGTCCGAAGGAGGAGGCGGAGGATGAGTTAATGGGGTCATCGCGCCTCGTTCGGCAGCCATCGCCTCTCTCTCTCTCGTCGTCGGCAGCCGGATCCGCGCCTTGCGCTTTATCGCACTGCTTTTGTCATTTGTTTTGGATTCGATGTATTTATTTTACTTTGATTTGAAAAGTCTCTCTCTCCTACTATCCCAGCTCCCTCCTTCTTTTCCTCTCCATTCGAATTTATTCGACCGTTTGTTCGATGTAGTAAATTACGGGAAGAGATAAAAGAGGCTTATTTGAAAGGCTCAAAAAATATTTCAGGAAAAATGTGTCTGGTTTGGTTATCGTTATCACAAGTTCGTAACTTTTGCTGATTTTCAGGAGGAGACCTTTTTAAGCGAAAGAATACAGCGCATTCCTGTGCTAATCGACGTCTCGAAACCACTTATCGGTCGTCTGTTTCTTTTCGCCTTTCGAAGGATTTTTGACATTGCTTTCGTTGATGTGCAGCCACAATCTTTCGGAGGAAACGGATAAATATTTGCCGCGGTCCATTTTTTTTCGGGCCATCGACTATTATTAGTCCCGTAAAATAATCCAAAGGTCGATTGTGCGAATTAGCACGTAGAAGTGGACGCGTGTATACGCGCTTGCCTTCCTCGTAATTCAAATGTTGTTGGATATACTATGCTCCAATTTGTAAGAAATAATTTGATGCACGTATCCGTTTAAGGCGTTTAGACTTTAATCAGAGCAAGTGCTCGTTGAAACTAAACTTTTGGAGTCCAATTAATCGATAAATTTTATAGCATTTTATGGGTCCGGCAAGAGTATTCATTTTCGTAATCGTCTTCGAACCAGGGTACTTACTTCTTGCTCCTGCGAGAGAACGACGCCTATGCAACTATCCGTGTGAAGGACTCTGAGCGTGATCTTCTTTTTTTTACCGTACGAGACGAGTTTATTTTTTGAGTTACTTCGCCGGGTAAAATGAGGTGTCGTGAGGAGGTAAAAAATAAACAATTACACCGTTCGCGCTAAGTCTAGAAAAATAAATAAATAAAAAATATCTCCCGATAATTTTTTTCCGTATAGGGTCTGTACGTTATGAAGAGACTCTGCCTTGACTTGGCAACCCATCCCACTACCGCCCCCTTTGCGCCGAAATTGACCTCGTCACTCTCTCACCTCCCTCCTTTCACTCCTTCCCTACTTCCCTTCTTCTTCCCTCCCCTCTTCCTCCCCTCTTCCTCCCCTCTTCCTCCCCTCTTCCTCCCCTCTTCCTCCCCTCTTCCTCCCCTCTTCCTCCCCTCTTCCTCCCCTCTTCCTCCCCTCTTCCTCCCCTCTTCCTCCCCTCTTCCTCCCCTCTTCCTCCCCTCTTCCTCCCCTCTTCCTCCCATCTTCCTCCCATCTTCCTCCCATCTTCCTCCCATCTTCCTCCCATCTTCCTCCCCTCTTCCTCCCCTCTTCCTCCCCTCTTCCTCCCCTCTTCCTCCCCTCTTCCTCCCCTCTTCCACCCCTCTTCCACCCCTCTTCCTCCCCTCTTCCTCCCTCCTTCCCTCCCCTCTTCCTCCCTCCTTCCCTCTCCTCTTCCTCCCTCCTTCCCTCCCCTCTTCCTCCCTCCTTCCCTCCCCTCTTCCTCCCTCCTTCCCTCCCCTCTTCCTCCCTCCCTCCCCTCTTCCTCCCTCCTTGCCTCCCCTCTTCCTCCCTCCTCCTCTCCTTCCTCTCTATCTCTCTGCTTCTCCCTTATGCTTTGACTCCTCTATCTCAGTCCCTCGTGAGTTCCTCCTCCCCTCTTCATCCCTCCTCCCTATCGCTGCCCTTCTCTCAGCCTCTTAACCGAGAGAACCGCGTTCGATGCTCCTCTCCGAGAAGGGCCGCCTTTGAAGTGCTGCAGTGGATGCGGCGGCCAAATAATGGAGGTGGGGTTTCGATGGAGTTTATGGAAGGAAGGAGGGGTGCGGCAGAGAGGAGAGAGAGAGAGGAAGGAGTGGCGGAATGAAGAGCGGTCCGGTGTGGCGTTTGGTGCATTGCGAGCTCACGAGGGAGGCGGATATGTGTTTGTGGCAGCGGGAGAAAGAAGGGGAGTGGAAAGGGAGGATGGGGAGGGTTTGGGAGCAAGGGAGGTTCACCCTCTCCATACTACGGTGGTTGACAATGGGTGCGGAGCGTCTCCTCAAAAGGCAACGCCCGCGGATATAAAAAATCGACGGAACGGATTCTTATTTTTCTGGCAGTTGCAGACTTCAACCCTTCCGTCGCCGTTCCCTCCAATCTCTCCCCTTCCCTTTCCTCCCCTTCCCTTCCCTCCCCCTTCCCTTCTCTTTCACCCTTCCCTTCTCTTTCCCTGTCCCTTCTCTTTTCCACACCGTTCTCTTTCCCTCACCGTTCTCTTTCCCTCTTCTTTCCTCCCCCCTTCTTTTTCCCTTCCCCTTCTCTCCCCATCCTCTCTTCCCTGACCCTCCCGTTCTTTCATCCCCTTCAGCTCCCGGGCGAAATTAAAAAAATTATAGAGGACCACGTGGTCTGGTCGACTCTGTCCTCCATCCACCCCATCCCTTACTCCCATCCCCCTCCCTTCCTCCCATCCCTCCCTCCTTTACTCCCATCCCTCCCCCCTCCACTCCCATCCCTCCCTCCTACACTCCCATTACTCCCTCCCTCCCTATCACACTCCCTCCTGAGTCCTCCCCGAAGTCTTCGGCCCTTCGCTAACACTCTCCCGATTTCCGCATGACTCTCCGCTCCTCTTCCCCCACCCTCATAACTTTGAACCCCATACCTTCTTTTTTCATACTTTCCGGGCCGACATAAGTATTTGTGCTCCGTCAGTAATCGATTATTTGGATACCTCCAACCTAGTCGTTGACGTCGAGGAAGAGTTGAAATTCGGGTTGCGAACGGGGGAGGAGAAAATCAACTATTTTGCGAAAGATTCCTGTCCTTTATACCGATGGCGGCGGTTTATTAATGCTCTCCTCGCACTATCCTTTTTTCGATGAATTAACCTACGCGTGGACGTTGTGGTTTTTTATGTAGACTATATTTTGATGGAAACATTCGTTTTTTCGCCCCCGCTTAACAAGCCTCCGGGTGAAAGGATTTGCCTCTTTCTTATAGGAGTCGAAAGTTTGGAAAGATGTATATGTTTGTTCTTTATACGGTAATGCCACTTTCCAATTCCTGTGATTATATGATTTACTGAGGAACTTAATCAGAATGGTATGTAATAACAAAATAAATGTGTGGCGCAAATTTTGAGAGTCATCAGTCTGTCGAAAGAAGAGGCAAAGAGGGAGAAGAAAGGGATATTGGCTCTTTCAAAAGAAGAGTGGTCATGAGATGATGAAAGTAAGGGATTTGGATGGAGCAAACTGGGTTGTGGGAGCTTATAACCTACAGAAAAGTAGGATACCTACGATGATGCATATTAGTATTCCATATTCGATAATACTTCAGACGGCTTTTTCCTCAATGTGTTCAAATCCGCGATGATATTGCCGAGGATTATGATCGTCAATCTCTCCTGAGCGACTGGCCGTAAAATGCGAGGGCTTCCTCCTCCAGCGCCGTCCACTTTTGATTCATTATCTACCTTTCCTCTTTCTTTCCCCTTCATTCATTACACCACCTCCCCCTTTCCTTCAGTCTCTTTTACCTGCCTTTACCATCTTTATTTCTCTCTCTCTCTGTCCTTCCCTCTCACTATATATTATCTCCTTTTATAAGTAATCTTCTCTCTCCATTATTCCTGCATCTTTCTTCTCAATAACTTCCCTCGTCAATATTTAACTCTGCTTTTTTCATTAAATGGAAAAAATGAGGCATAGGTTTTTGCAGCTTTTGACGCGAAGTTTAGTTATTTGTTAACGTTCTTCTGCTTTAAAATCAATGATGTGGGATATAATTCACTGAGCCAAGTGAGACATAGGTTTTTATGGGTGTGTCATTCTTTTCATTGTTTTTATATTCTTATAAATCGCAGGTTGGTCATTGTTTTTACGATTTTGAGGGTAATCACGATTTTTTAGTTATTAATAAGAGCGGATTTCTTCGAAGAGAGTTGACGAGAATGCGGCGTGTGAATGTTATTCGAAACGCCGCGGGCCTCAATTTTTGGCAACTTTTCGTAAATATTTACGATTTTGATTTGACAAGATGGTTTAATGTTTTTCAGTCTATATTTTATGATAAACTTATATTTTTTATTGTTGCGTAGACCGATGGGTAAAAAGACGAATGAAGGAAAACACTTTCAAAAACCTAATTCAGCGAATGTTACAAAAACATTTCGGTGTTCCTTGCAAATCAAATAATATTTTAAATCGAACTATCAGCGTTAGTCCTATAAATGTTGCAAGTATAGAAATTACATCACATTTTGCTTTTGTCTTTAAAAAATATGTTTAACCCCTATAAAGAAAACCTCACGCTCTAATATTCGAACGTCTCATGCCACGAACGAGGGATGTGCAACCTCTTGCGACCCGCCGCCTTGAGGTTGTGCCGCTATCAAATTTCGTGAGAAATGCGGACTCTATAATTAACGACGGCATTTCTTGGCGTCATTCCGCTCATAAAGATAGTTAAATCAAATCTCATTACCCCTGACATGGAAATCAAAACAAAAAGGTTGAGATAGAACGTGTAACCGAACTCTGGATCATGTTTAATCTCTGATATTTGCAATCATGAAAGCAAGAGTGTAACAGCGTGATTTGGTTGAAGGGGAAATTTGTGCGACACAACGGCCTTCCGGTGATGAAACGACTCCCTTATGTTACGGCCTCTGTTGCTTTGGTAACTCCGTGTTATGAATAAACCCCTGAATTTAAGGCTCATATGAGAGCAGGCGGAATAACGCCCTAAAACCTTCCGGCCATGTACCTCCAAATCATTACCGCCTCCTCCTGCCCCGCACGCCCCTTCCGCCTCGCCTTCTCCACCCCCCTCCCCATAAACATAAACCTGGAAGATTTTTGGCACATTGACAGTTTCACTTCCAAGTCAAAATTCTATAAATATATTAATTTTGATGAGTGCAACTTGCGAATCGTTTTGAAATTCAAAAGGAGTGCAGTATATTACTTATCTTTCATTTAGATATTCATTTTTTAAATGCTTCATTTTTTCTTGCTTTTGGCTGGCGTAATTTTTTCGAAAATACTTGAAATTAAATCCAGTTAGTTTGACTTAGCTAATTTTAATTTTTTTTCGTAAACTCGCTAGTATTTCATTTTCGTTTAACTACCCAGTATTTTTTTCGAATTAAAATATTTCGTACGAGCGATGGTACTTGTAACTTATGTTTGTCGTTCCGAGCAGAATGTTGGTTTTTTTACGGATTTAACGAAACAGGTTGCGCGGAATTCGCTCACCGAACGAGCTCCACCCCAATGGTACTGTTGCATAAATGAACATTCGTTTGTGTATTGGCTCCTCTCCGCTGACAACTTTCGCGGAAACCGTTCCTCGCTTCCATATTACAACATGGAGGTAAGGTACCTCCATCAGCAGCTAAACCTCCAGACGCATCTCTCTAGTCTACGAGCCACTCATCCCTCCACCTCCTTCCACCTCCCTCCACCTCTCCCCCCCACCTCCCCACCACCTCCTCCCATCTCTCTCTACCCTCTCTCTGCTCCCCTCGAATCCGCAAAGTTCCTCTCTTTCTCCTGTCTCATATCTTCGTGTGCTCTCATCTCCAACCATCTCGCCGCGGTCTTCCATTATGTTCCCACTCCCTTGTCTGCCAAACTCTCTGTTCGCTCGCTCGCTTCCACTCGATAGTTCCATTCTGCTCAAACACCCTCCTTCCCCCCCCCCCCCAGTCCTCCCTTCCCACACCCTTGTTTTATCCACTCGTCTCGAGCTTACTCTTCGAGGAAACTTACCCCTTTTATTCCCTTCTACACCGCTCTTAAACGTACGCACCAGATGCGCGCAGAAAAAAGCATTCGTCTGTTTATTGTTACAGATTTTCAGCACTTCCCATTCGGTTAATTAACGTGGACGCTGTAGCGGTCTCAACTGTTCCCCGCTTCACGCGAATGTGCGTCATACATACGTAATGAGTTTCCTTTGGTTTGCGTTTACAGAGTATAGAAATTAGTAACGCTCTGCAGACCAACTATCCTATGGACATTTTTAAGAAGAAATCTAACGAAACTAAAGTCGCCGTGGCTCATTTGTAAGGCGAATATTTTCGATTCTTATTAAAAGTCAAATCTCAAAATCTTAAAGCCGCAAGAAATTTCTGAATTCGTCGTTGTCTAAATTCTTATTTTTTCTGACTAGAATCGTATCTATTTAGTATATTTCAAAGGCAACACAATGGTTTTAGCTTAGAATTTATAAAATTATCAAAAACGAAACAGCAGATTATTTATAAACTGCGATTTTTGCCAAGAGAATTTTTATGTTTTCATAGTCTGATGTTCATCTAAAATCACCAATTAACGTTGTAATTTAATTGGTTGTTGTTTTCATCGCGCCTATAATGACTATTTTTGCATCGTTTGTTATCGTATAAAAATCGTTTGGAAAATTATAGGGTTAATAATATTTTGATCATTGATTTTTTCATGCAATTGACACCCACTGTTTTGCTAGCATACGCAGCATAATGCGGGAATACTCGGAATGATTGAAAAAAAAGACTTTTGCGAGGGAAGAGATTTTTTTGTGCGCGCGTAGCTTTTGAAATTCCGAATGAGAATGATTCCTCGGAAAAGCCCAAAAACCCTCGCTGTTTTTTTCCTACCTCGTGTCTCTTTTTCTCCCTCGACGATGACAACCTCGCCGAAACCTCGCCACTCCACCTCATCCACTCCACTCCCTCCCTACCTCCCTCTCTCATTCTCTCTCTCTGAAATTCTTTCCATTCCACATACCTCTCCCGTCTTCTCCTATCCCTCCCCACCCGTCGCATCCCAAGTTCTCCCTTTATCCATCTTCCCTCCCCTTCTCTATTCCTCCCCCTCCCGTCCTGTTTCTCCCTCCACTCCTCTATTTCTCCCTCACTCCTCTATTTCTCCCTCCCTTCCTCTATTTCTCCCTCCCCTCCTCTATTTCTCCCTCCCTCCTCTATTCCTCCCCCACCTCCTATCGTTCTTCTCCCTCATCTCCTCTATTTCTCCATCCCCTCCTCTATTCCTCTCCCACCTCCTATCTTTCTTCTCCTTCCCCTCCTCTATTTCTTCCTCCCCTTTTTTTCTCTCTCCTTTCTTCTATTTCTCCCTCCCTCCCTTCCTCTATTTCTCCCTCCCCTCCTCTATTTCTCCCTCCCCTCCTCTATTCCTCCCCCACCTCCTATCGTTCTTCTCCCTCATCTCCTCTATTTCTCCATCCCCTCCTCTATTTCTCCCTCCCCTCCTCTATTCCTCCCCCACCTCCTATCGTTCTTCTCCCTCCCTTCCTCTATTTCTCCCTCCCCTACCCTATTTCCCCCTCCCCTCTATTTCTACCTCCCTTCCTCTATTCCTCCCCCTCCCGTCCTCTAGTTTTCCCTCTTATCTTCTGTTTCTCCCTCCCCTCCTCTATTTCTCCCCCACCTCCTATTGTTCTTCTCCCCTCCCTCCTCTATTTCTACCTCCCCTCTATTTATTCCTCCCCCTTCTCTATTCCTCGCCCTATCCTGTTCGTTTTTCTCCCTCCCCTCCAACTCTTCCCATTTCAAGAAACGTCAAGTTGCTCAGGGCCGGAAACGCAGTCTTACATTTTTTATCGAATTCCCAAAGGTTTTTATCTGAGTTTAGAGGGAAGCGATTGGAAGGAGAAGGTGAGGATGGAGGCGGTCTAGAAGGTCGGGATATAATTTGGAGAAAAAGGAGCAAAAACGACCCGGAGGAGCTGTTTTTTTCTCGAGTTTGAGGTATACAGATAAGTATGTTTGTTTGGACGTACATATACTTATATATTTAATTGAAAGGGTATTCTCCTTCTCCCCTCCCCTTCTCCCCTTGCCGTCATACCAATCGAATCTGATTCGTTTTCTGTCGCAGCCTTAAAGCTTTCAATAAAATGAGTCATTTGGGCTTTTTTTAACCTCTTTTTTAAGCATGGCGGCGTCGCACGCGATTGAATGCTTTTTTTTCGCTCCGAAATTTTATACGAACATGAACGTTTGGATCGCTTCCTGAAGAATGGAATAATGTGTAAGTTCCTTTTTATCATTCTGATCTTAAAAAATCTGATGTGTCCAGCACGTGAATTTCTCCATACAGAGTAATTAATATTTTTGCCGTGGTACTTACAAGTTTCTCTCGACAACAGCTTCCTCAAAAATGTCTGTCGGTAATTACACTCGTCAATAATTTTTAAACATTTTTTCAGAGTTAAAAATACTTGGAATCACTTTTCACTTGAATCACTTTTCACTTTGTGAATGTTATAAGAAAACAAAATCATTATTTGTTGCTATGGAAAATTTGTTTACACAAACTGACGCTGGATAATTCTGAACGAGATTAAAATTACCCTAAGCGGCGTTGGCGTCGCTATCAACAATTCGAAACTTTTATCGTAGCAATTGGAACAAAGCTGTCAATCTAGCGACATCCAATGTACTGAACAAATTGAAACGGATAATCCAAATATCTTTGAAATAATCTATTCTATGGAAAATGTTTCCAACAAAACTTGTAGAAAATTATATTTTCTTCAACTTTGGCAATTACCTGTATCATATCAAATATTTACAAGTGGGAAGTCACATTTCTTCCTAAAACTTTTAACTGACCATCTATTCATTGCACTACCTCTCAGATACCCATTGCACGTAGGCCAGAGGGAATCAGCAGGTCGTAAAAAAATTACATTAATGAAGCCCTAAAGGAGATATTTATCAACACCTGAAAAAGGAAAAAAGTAAATCTCCACTTCCGAATGACCAATTTAAGCCAAAATCTAATCAGACCTTGATGTTTTAATAGCAATTTTAAATGCAATGTTTTGTGCTGGTTTTCAAGTTAGAGCGCCCACGTAATTTATATAACACAAGCATCGAGAAAATAGTAAGAACATATTCAGGCGACCTTAGAACGTATTTCTTATGAAATCTCGAATTAAGTTTTTCTTTCAGGAAAACAATACTTTCTCTGTATGGAGAAAGCAAAAATTACGCGATTTCTTTGCCATGGCGTCACGCCATTATTGTGACCCAATATCGCATTTTTATCCATGCTTAGCAACCGCAAAGACCTTCTACAGGTGTATGCATTTTTGCGGAGGACGTTTCTCCAGCGGACCCGTTAGTCCATTTGAGGCCAGGCCCACCATTCTCTGTCCCACTACATTTACCATTGCCTTCTCTCTCTCTCTCTCTCTCTCTCTCATTTCCCCGGATATATTTCTTCCGGGATCCGAGACTGTTCATCACCACAATGAAAAACCCATTTATAGTCAGCATGCGTTTGCGGAACTGCCGGGACTGAATCTTTATTTTCCGTCCGTCGCAGGCCTCGGATTGAAAACGCCGGGGAGTGAATTTATATCCCAAAATATTTAATTTGCAGTTTATTGGAAAGGTTCGAAAAGCGATAGATAATAGATCCTTTCCCTTTCTCGAGAAGGCGGGAGGAGAGAGGATGGAGTATAGAGAGGGAGAAGGGTGTAAAGGCGTGAGGGACGGACGGATTGAGCGGGAGGGAGGAAAGGGAGAGAGAGAGAGATAAGGAGAGATGAGAGGGGAAGTGAAAATGCGGTATTTGTAGGAAGAGGCACAGAACGAGAGAGATCGGAGTAGGCAGCGATGGGGATGAAGGCAATAGGAAGGCATAATGGCGGAGGATGGAGACGGAGGAAGACGTCTCGACCTCTCTCTACTTTTCCATTAACCATTCCATTAGTCTCTCGCCATGAACGACTTTTTTTTAACTTTTTGAAAAGATCCGCCCATCTAGCTGGTCTTTTTATAGCGTAAAAAAGATGATTAAAAGCATTCAAAAAGGTATAGCAAATGGCGTTTTTCTCTCGCGAAGAAATATTTGCACTTTGCCTCCCCCCCCCCCTTCTCCTCCCCCCCTTGTGCTGCTCCGAGGAACTGGATCTCTCGGTAAAATTGATAAGCTACGTCGCCGCTAGGTGCTCCGGCGGCGCTGCCGTCTCTCTTGAATGACGCGCGGGCGACGCCATCGAAGGATGTTTGCATAGCCAGAGAAAGGGATTATTAGCCTCTCTCTGGAGAGCAACCTCCACGCCCCCTCTCTTTCCCCCTCCCCCCACTCCCTCTTACTTCCCCATCCCACTTCCCCCTCCCACTTTTCCACTCCCACTTTCGCCCTTCCACTTTCCCCCTCCCACTTCCCCCTCCCCCCTTCATAAACTGGCTGAGAAAAGAGACGGCGCGGTTCCTCACCGGCGCACTTGCTGAATAAACGGGGCCGCTGCTCTTCTTTCTAAAAACCGTTTTTTATAACTTCCTCTCCGTATCGCATTTGAAGTGATATGTTTTTGATGTCTTTGCGGCATCAAGTGGAGTCGATTGGCCATTTGGGCGCCGCCCGCCTTTTGGGCGAGACAGATTTATGACGATGGCGAAATGTCCCGTCGGAGGGGATCGCGGGGAATTTTTTTCGTTTCGCAGTAAATGACGGTTCTTGCCACGCTAAGCTTTTGTTTTCTGAAAAAATACGGAGCGCTGAATATATCGTGCGTTATCTGGCCGAGTTAGATTTTTTTTATTCGCATTCCATACTCACTTGGGCTTTATATGTCGACATTCTTTATGTGGATCGACCGCGGTGGATATAATACGCATTTTTCCAGTCGGAGATGGTCTGTCATCGTTTTTGTGTGTGCCTATGTGGATTAATTGGGAAAAATACTTTTTTGGCTCTAATTGCTTCGGAAGAAAGTTTTAATTGGTTTGTCCCTCGTTTTTATTGTTAATTTTAATTCGAGTTTCTTTAACCCTAGAATACTAATCCTATTTTTAGGCGGTTGTTACTAAACACGTGAATTTGACGTACACACCAGGATTATTTTTAAAACCACTCACTGCAATGTGTTTATTGATAATCAACTTTCTGGTTTATTTTTGATCAATTAAAACTTCAGCAACTAGTTTTTAATGACAAATCTTCTAGGCACTTATGATTTCGTAAAAAATTACAAATATTCAATTAACAACAAATCTTTGTAAAATAAGAATAGAACGATCATAAAAATGTTAGTATTAACATTGAATCATGCAAAAAAAACTTCTATAAAATAGGAAAATGAAAGAGTAAGTTCCTATTAATGTTCATAAACTATGGCAATAAGTACAATTTTTTAATAAAAACAAATAAAATCTTATAAAACTAGTAGGCAGGCCTTATAAAACACTAAAAAATCACATTAAAATTTCAAAATCACAAGACGAGCATTCTGGGCGAGTCCAGGTCAAATATGGACAACATTTATTGCTAGAAGCTTTTCCTTGACAAGGCGTATCGGTTGTAGTCTTCCAAGTAAATCCATTCCTTCCAATTATTTCAGGCTCTTTCAAAGTAATGATATTATTATTGTCATGTTCTGCTTCTTTTTTACGCGTTGACATTTTCCGTTCTTCCTAGTTTGAGAGATAGGGCGTTTTATCTCTCTGAAAGGTACCAAAACAAAATTCATTTCATTGCCTCATCGTCTTTGGCGGGGTCAAAGTCTTAATCGAAATCGGAACCATCACAGTATAAGTTATCGTCATCTGAGGTAAGTTGACTTTCTAAAATATCTTCCGTACCATTTTCGTCGTCGGAAAGTTTGCGCATTTTGCGTCGAATTTCTTCTGGGTCAGAATAATGTAGTTTTCTCCATTTTCCTAAAAAGAAACGCGCAAAATATTAACTAGACATTCGAGAATTCAAAGATAGACCAAGCATTTAGTTGTGAAATTTACTCATTTCACTAATCGTGCGTAAAATTGACGCCGAAAATTATCTAAACTCCCTAAACATACGTTAACACGTCATATGAAAATAGTCTCATTTTACTAATTATACGTAAGATCGACGTCTAAAGATTATCGCATTTTACTAAACATACGTCAAATCGACGTACATAAGTTTCGCTTAATACTAAACCTACGCAAGATTGACGTAGTGACTCAACGACGAAGCAGATATACGGGCGAAAGAGGAGCGTGGAATTTGCGACCGGCCTGGTTCCGGGTAGGCAACAAACTGATTTCACTGCTAGAGGAATGAGCTAATTGGATTCCCAGTAAAGGAGTTATTCTTGTTCAAAGAAGAGCGTACGTCATTTTGACGTATGCAGTATTCTAGGGTTAATTGAAAGCGTTTAAAAAAATTTCGATCGATAGCTTTTGTTTTCATCTGTTCGTCATTCTGTTCCATCATATTTCTATGTTGTCAGATTTCTTAATCTTTCGATTTCTCTACATATCGTACGAGAATTAATCGTTTCTTTCTTGCTATTACTGGATATTTTTCTGTTCCCTGTTGAAATAATTATAACATCTTTTTCCTTCTGCTATTTTTTCTCTGCTACATTCCCAAATTTTAATATGAAGCTCCAAAAACTTTGTCACTTGTGTTGCGACGTGCATAGCACGTATACTTAGGGTTCAGCTTCGTGATTCCTGTTTGAATATTTATGAATTAGAATTGCCGGGAAGGTTATAGGTTTGAAAGTACATAATCGTTAACTAGTTGGGTAAGCAATGCCTCTTTTACTTTCTCAGTAATTATAGGCCAGAATTCGAATCTTCTAGTTTGAACCAGCGATGGTAAAAGAGAGAAATTGCATGCCTAACCTAGTCGCGTAATTGCCCCACCCGAATTATGTGGAGGAAATGAAATATTATATTTTACACGCCCTAATTTCCTGTCCTTTACTTGGACAAGGTGTTTCTTTTGGCTGTACATTCGTCTAAATGTCGAATTTTTATATCGTATTCCATTTGAGAAGGCTCAACTTCCACTAGACAAATTTACAAAATTCTTTTTTATTTATATTTTTAGATCATTTTTAAAAAGTTTCAAAACGATGACCTTTCTTTTACCACGCAGAAAGAGCATCTAAATCTTTCTTTAACATCTTGGCTCCTCTCTTAATTTGAAACGATGGTTATCATTGTTTATGCTGCATGACTCTCTTGATGGCAATGCCAAGTTTCGATAAAATAAAATAAACCGTGTTCTTATAATTCAGTTTGTGGCGGAATGAAATACCTGTAAATGTATTGAATTGCATTATCAGCATATTTCATTCTAAAACGACTACTTCTTACCACAAAGGGAAAACCGCGTGTTTACCCCACCATTGCTTTTGTAAGAAAATCCTGGGAAAATGTGAGGCAATTACGCGAGTAAATGCGGCATATCGTATTTTTATTATTTTTCCTTGATTGCTCATTTCAGACAAAAATTCACAGTCACGGACAACGTCGCCTTTCCTACACGCATCTCGTTGGTTTAGAGAAACCTTTAAAAAAAACGTGAAATCTGTAGCATAGGTTCGAAATGGAATTTTCCACCTGTGCGGTTATTAGTTCACAGAGATGGCCGCTCAATACGTTTCTCGTGATTAACGAATTACTCGGAGCTGTGGATTCGCTTCGCCTAGATGCAAAAATAAACTCGCATTGCTCCTCCCGTTCTCTCTCCGCATATCCGTGTTAAACGGTCGCTCGCTCTGAGTCTGGCGGAAAAAGCGTAAATCGCGGTAGTCGAGCCTTGAAAACGAAATCAAAGGGTTTCCATTGAACATTCTCTTTTGTATCGTGATTTTTTCAGGTTTTTAAAAATAGTTACATTTTCCACGTCGGTCAATTATTTAAAAAATTTTTAAAGGTGTCATTTGATACAAATAACCATTCGAGTGAAGTCTGTTCGGAATTAAATATTATGCCTTTTACGGAAGTGATTGTTAATTTGCATGTCTTGAGCGAATTAATCATGCTCAGAATTTTGTTCTTTGACTTGTTGCCTTTTTAACGAATTAAAAAAAAACGAAATATCAAGTGTGAAGTTTCATAATTGCAGATTTTTCTTTTATCCAGTAAACATCGCCAAAACGTTTATGGATATCGGACTCCCCGAAGAATTCTACGCATTCCACGCCTAATTATTCTTCCTTGAAAAATTCTGCCCCAAAACTTTGGCGACGTGGCTTCACAACTTTCTTCAAAATGAGATGTTGCTGTCGATGGAAAAAAAGATAATTTTTTATCACTCTGCGTGACATAAAATGGCCGCCATTACCTTGAGAAGCTTTCCGCGAGATTAGGCGATGCCTTCACTCTAATGGAAAAATCGTTTGCGAAACTTTTAACGTTATTTAGAAATCTATCAAAGTCTTGTCGAATTATCACGGGAATGTTTCAGTTCGACGTCCTCGCTCGCGTTACGGCTAGCTCCTTCAGAAATTAAGCTGATATCGATATCAACACTCGTTTCCGCCGCTAGGGAACCATCACTCTTGCGTTATCAAGGAAGCTGCGTGGAAAACTCGGTGTGAGTTTTATTTTCACTTTTCCAAGACTTTGAATTATTAAAAGTTTTTCTCTCCTCATAACTGCTTTCGTTATCTAGATTGAAATTAATAAGGTGTAATGAGTTTGGAAAGCGTCGGCTTTATCGTCGCGCCTCCTTCCGCGCCCAGCCATATTTCGTTAAATGCGGGATTTCCTCTTTTGTGAGGCATTTTAACGCCTGTGCCCTTTGAAATATCTCTCCATCGAAGTTCCTCTTGAGGAATATTTAATTTTTAAGTCAGAATGTTTTGATTAGATAATTAGCGGAAGATGACCTTTCGAAAGTTTGTTCCGAGCTCCTTATCACGAATAAAATAACATTCCGAATTATTTTGACTTAACGCGAGTTAATTTTTTAATCATTGAAGTAATTAGGTGTTTATGTATGTTCCCAGCTGAATCACCTCTTCCTACGCGCAATGGGTATCTTAGAGGTAGTGCAATGAATAGCCGGATAGGAAGGGAGGAGAGAAACCTGGTGCCGACTTTTAGCCTGCTGTTAATGAAGAGCACCAAGGGGGCCAACGCCTTAACGTCCTTTCCGAAGGACGGAGTGTTGGTTTGAGCGCGCTCCTCATTTCTTTTTTTCTCATTCGCTCGTCCTCATCTCCTTAGTTCCAACACGCAAAAATAGGGGGCCTGGCGTCCTCGGAATAAATCCTACAGGATTCGAACCGGGTGTCGCTTTAGCTGGCGGGACCAACACTCTAACCGCTAACACCACCGACTCCCCTAGTAATTCGGTGTCGGACACTTACATTCGTGTAATTAGGTGCCGAAGTAAATGAATTTGTCGATTTCGTCCGCAAATCGATTCTCTCGTTCGAGCCTCCGGTTCGATGATCTCCGCGCACCAACACGTTTCAAAATATGGATTTTTCGCGCTCTGGGAACTACCTCTCATGTCGCTGGAGCTTTCCTTTGTTTCTGGAGAAGAGGTGGCGGCGGCGTGGCGAGGGCGGAGTGCGGGGGAGGGAAGAGGGAGGCGGGCGGGGTGGAGGGCGGCAGATCGGGGCGTGGGGGACGGGCGGAGTTACCGGATTTACTTTCGCAAATTTTCGATGAATCGGGGCAGGAATATGGAATTCGGAAGGAGCAGTCGCAGCTCGGGCCGAGGGCGGGATTTCGCTGCCCTTTAGTTTGGCTCCACTTTGCCCTTTGTTCCCGAGTGCTGTTCCGCCTGGCGATGGAGTTAGTCGTTGGGAAAGAATATGAATTTTCTGAATTATTTCGTTTGCTGCCACCGTTATAGATCGATGTCGACATCGGACTACATTTTCATTAAAGTATTCGTTAACTACATCGCCAATTTGATCCGCGGAAGTAATATCGTCCGTTGTGTGGGACGTAGTGTCGCTTTCGTTCAATACTACCATTACGTATCGTCCACGAATTACATTTAATGCCTTTTGTATCGGTTATTTAAATTTGCGCATCCCAAAAGCAATATAGTTGTGAAAAACAGTTTAGTATAAAGATAAACCTGATTGAATTTTGATGAAAGCCATTCCGCGCGGTGGACCGACCCGTGTCCGACATCGTTTTAGGGATGTCAACCTCCGAGTGGTGTAATATCATTTGATAACATCCGCCCCTCGCTCGGTCAGAGGTGCGGTTTTGAATAGTTTGTCGAGTGACCTGACCCTTATCGGATCACTTCTCCACCCACCGAATGCCTTTGCTGACGCAAATGCGATCTATCGCAATATCCGCGGCTCCATCGATTGTCAATGAGATCTCGCTGCTTAAAAAGCCCTTCCGCCGCCCCTAGAGTGCCTTCAAAGCCGCAAACCGAAAAATCCCTCCGTTGTCACTTCAGTAACTATTTGATTTTGAGTCCAGCTGATTCGCCTCTTGCCTTACGCGCGCATTGGGTGTCTAAGAGGTAGTGCAATGAATAGCCGAATGGAAAGGGAGGAGAGAAACCTGGTGCCTGCTTTTAGCCTGCTCTTAACGAAGAGCACCAAAGGGGGCAACGGCTTAAAGTCCCTTCCGAAGGACGGAGTGTTGATTTGAGCGCACGCTCCTCATTTCTCTTTTTCTCATTGGCTCGTCCTGATCTCCTTAGTTCCTACACGCACAAATAGGGGGCCGGGAGTCCTCGGAAAAAATCCTACAGGATTCGAACCGGGTGTCGGTTTAGCTGGCGGGGCCAACACTCGAACCACTAACACCACTGGCTCCCCTCAGTAACTCTAGAAAAATAGCATCCCGACAAAAGTACTCTTCCGCTGAAGTGTCAACTTGTGAAAATCAGAAAGCGCGGGAGAGAGAGAGGTGCTTTCTCATTTCTCTTTCCCTCCGCTCCAGTTTTTCACCTTGATGACAGTGTCTCATCGCGGGGATCCGCCCCGAAGTGTTCGCCTTTCTAATTCTTCCCGGGAGGAGAAAGAGGTGGGAAAAAGGATCCACGGCGATCCCACTTCGCGAAGCAGTTGTCGTCGCCAAGTGGGACAACGCCCCGTAACCTCGGTGGTGCACGCGATTGCCGCGCCCTCTTTCCTCCATTCGAGAGAGAGAGAGAGGCGCGTCTCGAATGCGCTTGCGCCCTTCCCTGACGATCGAAATGCGCGCCTCCCCCCCCCCCCCATCGCCGCCTCCCCCTCACTCCTAAGAGGTGGGGGGGGGGAGGCTTATATTCACCCGAAGAAACTTTCAAATATAGAAGCGACGGTTCATCATTTTTTGCATCCCATTCCATTCCCTCCTCCTCTCCACTCCCCATTCCCCCTTTACCTTACCTTTACCTCCCATACCTCCTCCTGTCTCCTGCTCGTCCCTTCCTTCCCTTATTCCAGTCTCGGCTCATTTTACTCTTTAAAACTTGAGCGAACCCCTTATTTTTTAATCCTGAGGTGAACGATTCAATTCCTTCAGTTCTTTGGAATTCCTGGCTTAATTCGAATATTTTAATGCATCCATTGTCGTATGTCTTGACTATGAATGTTTGCGCTTGGCGTTTTATTCCTTCTAGTTTTTTAAGAAAAAAAATATCTCACGTATATCGTGGGGAATTTTCCAACTTTCCTCGTTTCTTTGTCAACGGGAATAGCACGGGATGCAGGCGAACTGGTAAGTAATTCCACTCGAGCGAGTTCTACAGAAATTTTGCGCGCATTTGAATATCGAGTTAGCACCAGTTTTAACTCCGTCATAGTTGGTTCCGTAAATCGGACGTTTCCGAGGAACACTACATTTCCATTATTTCGAGTTTTCAATATTTTTAGCTCGTTAGCGAAACCGAAGCTGATTTGCTTCTTTGTAAAACTTGCCAGTCATATTTTTTCGTCGATGGCATAACCTCGCGTTTGTATCCTCACTTGGCTGGGTAGAACAACACTTTAACGCTGTGCGTTTCTTCGGAGCAACTCTTAAAAGACGAATTGCTTCCGCTCTCTTTTGTTTTAATTTAGGTACTCTAGGCATCAGCTTTTTAGCGCACTTTTTCTTATGAAAGAAGTGCTTATGTATTCAGTTTTTCCGTCCATTCGTCCGTCTATACGGGCAATATCTGTAGAATCTTTCTACCTGGAGAAGCCAAATTTTCAGAATAGATGTCTACATGAGGGCTAGACATGACAAAACTTTGGTTGGTCTAGGATCAGCTGCAGGGGAGTAATCGGAAAAAATCGCTAAAAAGTACAGGCTTCTACGAATGTAGGCAACCAGCAATTCATAGCATCTGCATTTTACTCCGTTGGAAAGATAGCAGTTGTTGAAAAAAAGTGCCTTATATAATTTGCTCTGCAATTCTTGCCTGACATGTTTATTTCGTATTGAGATTATTTATCCATAAAAATGAAACGTTAAATACACGGAAATGCGATGGAATTAAGCCATTTAATTCAATATTTTTAATTTAATACGCCAGGCGATGCTTTTCGGAGTTAGTGTGGGAAAATATAATCAGTGCCAGTTTCCCCGAATTATCCAGCACCAGCGACCTTGGTGTCGCCGCACTGCTGCGCCATCAGGTTCGTTGCTGTCCGTAACGTTCAAAGGAACTCGTGAATTCATTACCATGGAAACCATTAAGAGTAACCGCCGGACGAATAAAGCTGTTATTGGCACTAATTTTGTTTTGAGTGCTTCCACAGTGTTTGCTCATTCATGCGCGTCGCGATTGCTTCGGCAAGTAATTTTGCTTTGCGAAATGGACTGCGAAAGCATCGATTTTAATTATCCTCGTATATCGCGTACGTTAAAGCTTACGATTTATAAGTGGTTCGCCATAATCGCTTAGTCACGCCGCACTAATTTTGCCAGCGTTCTTCGTGGCAAAGCGTGCGCATGATTCAGCAATGGAGGGCCTCAAATCGAGCGAGGAAGGTAGACTCGTTTTAAAGCGTCTGCATAGTTAATATCTCGTTATTGCCGTGCCTCAGTCAGCTCCATAATTAACCAGGAACTTCGCAGTAATGCGCGTTGTTCGGGGGGAAAAACCGGATCCTGTCCTTTCACGGTCGGCGTTAGAGGAACGAGTCGGGTGGGCGGTAAACGGACGACGATCACCGTAAAGTGCATTTTCTTAGCGTTTTTACGGAACTTGCGTCGCTCTGAGCGGACGATTATCGCGGAAGTCGCGACCGAACCACTTTGGTTTTGCGGGTATCGCTAATACGATGGAACTGCTCGGAAGTGGGAGATAAAAAAGTATCTCCTGCCGGAGAAAATTCTAGTGCGGGTCTTCCTGAAAAATTCAACAGATATCGAAACTACTTATAAAGAAACATGTTTTTCCATTGAAAATATAATAAAATCTTGCCCCAAAACGATAAACATTCATACTAAAATGCACTTATAATTCTTATCCAATATTTTTATTTTGCTCTGGAAAAAAATATTTACGCTTAGCTATCGTAATGATGAATTTTATATGGTCGGTGGGAAATTTGGACCGTGTCAAAGGGTTATTAAGCCATAAATCGGGAGTCGGCAACACCTGTCCAAAGTGGCACGCCAAGAGATTCAAATGGCACGCTGATTAGTAGAAAACGAAAAGAAAAACATTGATGTATCCGAAGGCATTAAAGATTGAAATCTGAAATTTTGAGCGTACAATTCCACATTCATGCCATTTACAACCGAGGCACTAGTGGCGGTATATATGGCGGTGGAATTTAGTTAGTTTTTGCCTAAAAAGGATCACCTCTGCTGGAAAATTCGATTTATCTTAAAGGGGGTGGTGAGGGGGGGTGGGAACTACTTCGATTACAAATACAGAAATTTCCGGTTTTAGACTTTCCGGTTGTGAGCTAACAACTTCCTTTCCTTCGCCAGAGGAAATTTTACCGGCACGTGTTATAACCTCGTCGCCGCACGAGTTATGCGAGGAAGCCTTCCGAATATTTTGCGGTTTTACCGCGGTTAAAACTAATCGGCGGCGAAATTTCGCAGAAAGCATCTGTGTGTGCGCGCGTGGCGGCGGTTTGGCCGTTGACCCATTCGCGATAAGATTGGCGGTCGAAATTCCGCGGCGTAGGGCTAACCGGGGTCTTCCCCGTTTAAGCGTTCGTCGTCACAGGATGCGTGTGTGAATCACGCGCCAGGGAACGAGTCAGGGGAAGGTTAGTCTCATGGCGAGGGCGTGAAGGGAGGGACCACCTGAAAAGAGCCCTCGGCCAAGGGCGAAGAGTCGTCTTAGATATGGCGATTTTTCCATTTCTCTCTTTCCCTCCCTCACTTTGTCTCCCTCACTTTTATCTCCTTCACTTTATCTATCCCTCCCTTTATCTCTCCCTCCGTCTCCATTATTCTCTCCCTTTCTCCTTTCGTCTTTATTTTTTTCTCCGCGCAGAAAACTGTAGATAAGAATATTTGGTCTCAGTCTCGCTTCTCTGGAGAGGCAATTCATTCAATTTTCTCCGTATCTGGTTTTCCTATCTTTCCACTCAAATAGCGCCTCTCGCGAATCTCATATCAGATGTCTGTTCGTTGACATTTTCCATTTTACGCGTCGCAACGAGGCGTAGACGACAAGACAAAGTTCCTTTGGTTGAAGATTTTTTCATTAAACTATTTGGAAAACACATAGGTGGGAAAACTCCTTAAGCCATAAAAGTTTATAACAACCCGATGTATTTCGCCCACTAAGTGGGCATCTTCAAGGGCGTACTTCACTCGACAGTGACTGAAAGTCGACGACTTGCAGTCACTGTCGAATGAAGTACGCCCTTGAAGATGCCCACTTAGTGGGCGAAATGCATCGGGTTGTTATAAACTTTTATGGCTTAAGGAGTTTTTCCAACGAAGTAAATCGAGCCATAAGTTAATCAAGCCACCAACCTTTATATTTGGAAAATAATGAAATGCGAGGCGTGATTCAAAAGTTCCCGAATTGCCTATGTACGATATAAAGCCACAGGTATGAAATTAAATGAGCTTACCTTACTTCCCTTCGAACTAGACTTCTAACGGCGTTGCCACGCCTGGAAACATTTTTGGAAGTCTTTGTTTTGTAATGTTACTCAGGTTGCCATCGTGTTTCTCTGATTTGTTCCAATGACTCACACTTTGTTACTTTAAAAAAATCCTTGAACGGATTATGATCCAGTTTAGTTATTTTAAATACTGCAGAATTTTCCTTGCTGAGAGAGCACTGTGCGATGGTTAGTTGTAGAATATCTAGAGATCCGGCCAAAGATTTGACCTCTTCCTACAAACTGCATCAGTCCAACCTCGAAAAACCTCAAAATAGAATGCCTGGTTCACCGTTTGACCTCTGGGACAAATGTTGAGCGAACAATGCCTTCAATATCGCAATAACGTATCAACGTTGTCTTCACTTTGGATTTTGACATTCGCGCCTTTTTTTGGCTCTGGCGATTCAGGAGTTTTCCGCTGACGACTTTGAAGTTTGGTCTTTGGATCGTACTCTAGTACCCATGTTTCCTTCCCGCTTACGATCCGTTTCAGAAGACTTTCGCCCTCTTGAATTCTTTGGCGGAGATCAGATCAAATTTCCGCCCATCGCAATTTTTTTTATCGGTTCTACACTTTTCGAATCATTTTTAAGCAAACTTTCTTCATTCTCAGGTTATCAACCAAACTTCGCCTAACCATTATCTTCGAAGTTTCCGGTATCACTTTCTTACTCAGCCGTTTGTCGCTGCGCGCCAAAGTTCACACTTTCTCAACATTTTCATTGGTTAGGGAACTTTTCGGCTGCCCGCATCTTTCATCGTAATTCAAAATTTCTCTTCCTTCGTTGAATCTCCTAAACCAGTGTTTCTCAACCTTTTTGGAACTTCGAACCACTTACGAAGTCTCACAATTTCTGCGGACCCCTTATCCATGAAAAGTCCATACATTTTTCATTCATTGTCTCGTTTTTTACTTTGAAATATTAATCAGAGCTGTGCGCGGTATCAAACAAGTTATAAATAAAAGTAAACATGATCTACCCAACTCGCTGACCCCCGAGACCCGTAGTGGTCCGGGGACTCCCGATTGAGAAACTGTCCTAAACCGTAAAAACGTTTGTTCTTGACATAATCTCCTTACCGTACATTAATTCCTGCATCTCGTACGTTTCACCAAAGGTTTTACCATATTTTGCACAACATTTTATGTTAACTCTTTGTTCAGAAATTTTGTTGCTTAGTTTTAAGACGCCAGCAAATTGATCTGTTAAGAAAAACTGCCATAGCACCGATGTGACATAACCAATGGGGTACCGGACAATCCCGCAACCACCACGCGGCGGGGGAGGGCATGGCCAAAGCGGGCCCATATTATTTTCGTGGACCCCTTAAATTTTTTCCAGGACAGCAATTTTGTTTTGGCGGGGGGACCTACACATTTTCCGGACGCAACACTCGGTTTTAAGCTCATATAATGCTAAAAAAAAGTCCGAGAAAGGTTTACAATTCCACTAACTGTCCTTGGTTGTAAAAAATCCATTCTGGAACTTTTGGGTCGCTCATTGTATAAGCACTAAATGAGTTTTATGATTGCAGATTTTCAATGCACGAGTGAAATTGATTGATAGTATTTATTAGACATTTATGGCTAAGTAATTGTTCGATTTGATAAACATTTTTCAATTATTAACTTGTTGGTATGTTCTCAAGTGTAAATTGAGGTCACCATTATAAATACCAGAAAACACTCAGCGATGTTTGGGTTCCAACATTCACTTGCAGAATCTAGGTCCATTTCGGGTGGTGAAATGCGGGTTTTCGCTATATTTCTGTTGAAATGGTATTTTCGCCGAAATTCCTTTTATTACGGTGTAAACATTTCATTCGCAGCATATATGAGGTTAGAACCAATAATGCGACGTGTTTTGCTGGCTTCTTTTTTTGATAGTTCCAAAAAAAACTGTTACGGTCCTCCGTAAACTTTTACAGCATCATGTAGATAGCATATGGATAAAAAATAAACTAGGCGATATATGCGAGGTTATACAAACACTTCATAAAGCTGCGATGGAATGTTACCTAGAAGATGAGTGGAGAAATAATAATCGGTGTTAAAAATTCAATATTTGAAGAAAATATGTTTAAAATGATCACCATAGTGATTATTTAAGGTTCTATCTTTTAAACTTTCTCCGAGGGGTTTTTTCATATAATTTAACCGAAGTTCAAAAGAGGTTATTAATCCTTAAAAAAATTAAGCAAGAGTGCAAGAATAACGTTGAATGTATTATTTTGCACAGAGCAGAAAGAGATGAAAAATATAAAAATGCACTGTCTGGTTGCGTTTTCTCAAACTCGTCTAATTTATAAGTTTTTACGGTGATAGGAGTCCATACAACTTCTGAATTTCTGTAATTTTTCATTCTTTCTTCGAAAAATAATAAACCCTATTATTATGTTAATAATAAACACTTATTGATAATAGTTGAATTGATAATATTCGCTAATTGTCCATGAGTTCTGGCGATAAAGTATTTTCGTATGATTAAATCCGAATGTCTCAGCTGCTGATGGCGTAATGTTGTGAAATAATTCCATAATATGAAATGACAGTGTTGTCATTTCATATTATTAAATCCGAGTTGAACCGAAAATTAACGATTCGGAACGCCGATTTACTGTAATAACATGGGATTTTCGAATATGTAATTGTCGGATAAGTAGTTTGAAGGTTTTTCCCCCCCTCAGCTAGTGAGTTGCAACCAAGTAAAATTTTAGGCGGCATTTTGCGGTTTCTGCGTATTTCTCTCCCTTTTCCCCTCTTCTCACTCCACTCATATGTGGCAATGAAGCCGCTCCTCGCCACAGTCTTCTCTCAATTTGAAAAATGTACGCAATTTTGTGTGCCGACATGACCGTCACGACGCAAACACTGCAACCAAGTATAGACCTCTGACTCAGCGTTCGATGTCGCCACTTTCGCATCAAGTGCCCTCTCTCTCCATTCTCTTTCTCTCTCCTGATTCTCTATCACTCCTCTCTCCATTCTCTTTCTCCATTCTTTCTCTGCTCTCTCCATTCTCTTTCTCTCTCTCTCTCTAGTGTCTATTATTTTATATTATTTATATTCATTCTCATTCTTTTATATTATGTTATATTTTGTATTGATTTTACATTATGTATGTTATTTTATATCATTTCCTTTTTTCTTATAATGTGCATGTTCCAACCTCTATATTCATTGTATATATAATCCATGTATATTTCATCTTATTCTATGACTTATTAATGTATATTTCTTGTGTTATTATCTTTACATGTATTTTTATGACGGTATACAGCGACGCTGTATATACGAACTCTCCTACTGTACATACTCCTTTCTATTTTTTCTTATATTTATTATATTGACAAGGGTTAAATGTAAGGATGGACCTTATGGTCTAAATTTCGCCCGAATAAAGACGATTATCTATCTATCTATCTCCATTCTCTATCTCTTCTCCCTCTCCTAATTCTTTCTTTCTTCCATTCCTTCTTCTTTTGTTTTCCTCTCCTTTGTCCACTTATTTCACAACATATTACATCGAGCTGTTTAACATGAACTCATTGATCACAGGCCCTGGTGCATAACAAACACTAACGCACCTATGATAAAATTCTGCCCCTTCAAATATATTTATTTTCTCATTTGGTTTTTTCATTGTATGAACATACAAGTAGATGGTGCTTGCATACTGCAAGCATTTCATCTCACCTTGAAAAATCATTCATTTTTCAGACAGATATTTCATCATGAGAAATATTTCTTTAATTCTAAAGATTTCTCCTCTGGACAGGTTTTCGTTTTTTCATTATAGAACAATAATGGAGTAAAACTATCGCTAATTTTTCCAATTTTAGGAATATTATAATTTTCCCACATTGAGTTAATAATGCCACATTTCCGCCAAGTTTTAATTTATCCGACTCTATTTCCTCCAATCCCAGGAAATTTTGGTGTTTCGTTAACGGCCGCCGCAATTATTCTAGGATCCCAGAAGAAATTTATTATGAAAATACGAATGCCGAGGGATCTCGTAGATCTGCTTTATTTCGTAATTTCTTTTCTAATTGCTTGTCACCCCCTACTACCTCCCCTCTGAACCTGGATAATGATGATTCTCTCTCACCTGTTTGTAACTTTTCTCTATCTCAACTTCAAACAACCCCTCAAGAAGTTTTTGAATTCCTCTGTAAAATTTCCCCCTACCGTACTCCGGGCCCTGATGGTATCAGCCCTCTATTTCTTCGTAAATGCGCTTCTTCTCTTTCTATTCCTCTATGTATTATTTTTAACCGCTGTTTCTCTCTGGGAACTTTTCCCTCCCAGTGGAAATCTGCTAACATAATTCCCATTCATAAGTCTGGTTCAAAATACGATGTAACTAATTACCGTCCTATATCTATCCTCCCTATTGGCTCTAGTATCTGTGAAAGAATCATCCTTAACCGACTTTACTATTTTACATCCCCTCACCTATCACCTAGGCAACATGGTTTTCTTACTGGCCGCTCTTGCCTAACTAATTTAGCAGTTTATCAACACCATGCTGTTGATGCCATAATAAATAGGGCTCAGCTAGATACTGTCTACTTGGACTTCTCAAAAGCTTTCGACTCTCTAGATCATAAATTACTGACTTATAAACTTAGTCAACGGTACAATATCCATGGTAATTTTCTTAATTTGTTAAAAAGTTTTTTAAATAACCGCGTACAACGTGTTGTCTTAGCTGGAATTGCCTCGGATTGGTTGACTTTTACTTCAGGAGTCCCACAAGGGAGTGTCTTAGGACCTTATTTATTTAACTTATATGTCGATGATCTGGCTACCCTCATCCCTTCTCCCACAGCAGATATATTGCTTTATGCTGATGATTGCAAAATTTTTAAAGTGATCTCCGGTATGGCTGATTGTGTCTTTCCAATCGGCACTTAATCTGGTAGTTAATTGGTGTGATTTCTGGAAACTTAAATTAAATTCAAATAAATGTAATGTAATGTCCATCTCTCTTCTTAAAAATGTTATAAATTTTAATTATACACTAAATGTTGTTCCATTGGTTAGAGTGTCCAAACAGAAAGACCTTGGGGTAGTCTTTGATACTAAACTTGGCTTCTCTGATCATATTTTGAAAATAAAACATAAAGCAATGTCTCTCCTGGGAATTTTATATCGTTTTACGGACATTACTGATCCACTGGCTCTTAGATTGTATTTTTCTTCTTTTATTTTACCTGTGGTTAACTACTGTTCTCCTATTTGGTCAATGTCTTCTGTTTCCAACCTTGCCTCTTTGGATTGTGTCATTAATTTTTTTCTGAGAATTGTTAAATCCCGTGTGCCCTCCTTTCGCCAACTCTCTAATAGTAAGATCTTATCTTCCCTTTCTTTGGATTATCCCTCTGTTCATCGAACTAAGTCTGATCTTTCTTTTATATACAATATACTAAACTCTATTACTGACTGTCCTGAGTTACTTGCTCAATTTAATTTCCGTGTTCCTAATAGATCTACTCGCTCTTCTTTCTTATTTTACTACCCCACCCCCAGAATTTCACTTGCTAAACGTTCTCTTTTCTTTCGTCTCCCCTCCCTTTTAAACTCACTTTCCCCTAATGTAGATCCTTTTTCAATGTCCAAAGAGTCTTTTCTTAAAAACGGAATGTCATGTTGTCGCACAACTTAATTTTATTGACTGCTCCTGCATACACTTATATTATATTGTATTTCATTTTATATTATTTGTACTTTATTTTGGTTGTTATTTTGTTAATTTTTGAATGTTTAATTTTCACTGTAAATTGGCGGTATCGCTGTATGTGAAAAAAATGATTAAATAAATAAATAAAATTATTAAATAAATTTTATAGTACAATTAGAAGTGAAATAACATTTATCTAATTGTTTAAATTTAAATAATTTTTAACGGCCAAAATAACGTTTTTGATAAATTGAAATGTTTATTCGTATTCATAGTCGATCCTCTAAATAATTTAAAAATTTCAGCTACCTAGCTTGCGGCGTAGTGTCTAAGCATCTCCCAATTTGTTTAAACTTTAAGAATTTTTAACTACCAAATAAAAACATCAAAATTTCTATAATCCCTATTACGTTATTTTACAAATCCTACCTCTAAAAAAAAATTTCAGCTTCGTAGCACATTTGGAAATGCATAAACCTTGAAAATTTGTTTAAACAATTGCGAATTGCACTTTTTCAAGATTTTCGGTTTTCTAGTCGGTTTTGCACACATTCCTACCTAAGAAAAAAATTTCGAATCTCCAGCTCATCGGGAAGTGCCTAAACATTAGTATCCTCCTATATGTTATCTCCTCCTCCTCTGTAAGAAACGTCGATATATAATGATTGCGTATCATGTGTCACGGATGTTTATTGCAGCTTCTTAATTTATTGTGTATTAACGGGGACCCGGTGACGCAACCACAATGTCCACGCCGTCGCGAGAGGGAGTCGTGGCAAAACAGAGCCCTAATTATTGCCGCGATTTTAGTTAAGTGAATTTTTTAGAGACCCTTGTCATTTTTATGCGTGCGGCATCCTTTGCATTAACGTTACAAGGTGTCGCTGCATCCTGAACTCTTGGAATGCATATGAGCTGACATTTTAACAGTATTTGAGAGACGGTAAACCCTTACACGACGACGGAGTTCCGTTCTTGGGAAAGGCCGCGGTGAGCAAAACCGCATTGCACAAATTCAATACCCTACGGGAAAAATCATAGGTTTTCATAGGCTTACTTGACAGGGGCAGGTTAGAATGTGGTGTTTGTCCAATTCAGGACCGCGTATATTTTAATTTTATGCGCGCTGATTAAATATGTATGTGTCGCATTTATTTCATCACGTATAATCAAATCCGTGTAGGGAAAACCCGGGTTGAACAAGGGTTTAGGTACTGTACAACTATTAGCGATTTCGTTTAAATTATCCTCGAAGTTTTAAAGATCTTTTCATCTTTATATAACAAGATTTTGAATAATAGAATATAATGTATGAAGAGAATGGAAAATCTATGAATTTGTTTGTAAAAACATTAATAAGCTAGTAAATGCGTATAAAAATTGTATAAAATTGAATAGTGTGCGTGATATTTCAGGGTTACCTTCTCGTTGCGTAAATTGTTATAATACTTTTCGTTGCCAGCGTGAAATTCATTAGATAATTTTATGTGTTTTTAATTCCTGGAGTTAATATACATTTTAGACTTAAAATTTTCACGGCTTCCTTCTTTTAATTAACTGCTACATGCTGTTGGCTGTTTCATAGAAAAGATAGACATACACGGAGATTATAAATTATTACATTACATTACTAAGGAAATCAAATCCTCTCTATCCACGAAATTCTCTTCTTCTAATTATTCTCAATTGCACGATCAACTGTTAAGGATCCCCTTTTACATTTTTAGAGAACATCAACTCTAGAGGTACCAATTTCGATGCAAAGAGGCGGGAGTCGAACCGGGCGCCTTTCGGTCCCGTGCCGCAACCACTTCCTCCACTCTCTTTCTCCTCACTCTATCCCTTCCACTTTCCTTCTCCCTTAATACCTCCCCCTTTGTGCATCTCTTCTCTATCTCTCTCTCCTCAATTATCCAAGCTGCTCTCCGAGTTACCCTCCCCCCTCCACAATTACCTTCACTGCGCGCAAAAAATGCCAGCCTCGTTGCTGTCACTGCCTCCATGCGAGTCATCTCCGCTCCTTTTGCTCCCAACTGCCCTATCCTTCCATCCTCCCACCATCTCATTCTCCTTCCATTCGCTACCCCACTCCCCTTATTTGTGCTGGGGCAGCTCCACCGTTTTATTATCCACGAGTCTCGGGACGAGTGTACGTCTCTCCTCCTTCCCCTCCCATCTTCCCTCTTTCCCTCGCGAGCGACGCAAAACATTTCTCGGATGACACGAGAGAAAGAGAGGGAGAGAAAGAGGGGGAGAGAGAGGGGGGGGAGAGAGAGATAGATAGATAATCGTCTTTATTCGGGCGAAATTTAGACCATAAGGTCCATTCTTACATTTAACCCTTCGTCAATATAAAAAATATAAAAAATGGTAAAGTAAGATATATATATATATATATATATATATATATATATATACACAATACGCATAACATAAACAGTATATACCTAAATCATACAGAGTAAAAAAATATATAAAATTGAAGACAGATTAGAGATTGTGGGGAAAACCTAGGTAAAACAGGCATGTCCTCCCTAGTAAAACCCACGCAGGAAAACACCCACTGAGAAGGGGGGTGTGAAAAACCTTGAGAGAGGGGGGGAGAGAGGGGGGGAGAGAGAGGGGGGAAGAGAGGGGGGAGAGGGGGGGAAGAGAGGGGGGGGGGAGAGAGAGAGGGGGGGAGAGAGAGAGAGGAGAGAGAGAGGGGGGAGAGAGAGGAGGAGAGAGAGGAGGAGAGAGAGATGGGGAGAGAGAGGTGGGAGAGAGAGAGTGGGGAGAGAGAAAGAGGGGGAGGGAGAAGGAGAGAGAGAGAGTGAGAGAGAGGAGAGAAAGGAGTGAGGAGGGGTGGGCAGTTCCGCGTGATGATGGAGGTTTGCAATATTCGCTCACGGTCTCCTCCTTTGACTCGTCCTTTCTTTCTTTTGTTTTTCCATTTTTTTTCGGGTGGCTGGAACCCATCGCTCTGAATGAAGGCACCTCTTGCATAACAGTCAAGGCATGAAATTAAAATCTGAACCAAGATTCTAATATTAAAAAAAAATTTTAATGTGCTTTTATAACCTTGCTCGGTTATTGCCTCCGTTCGATCCCAGGCTTTAGAAATAAGAGCGTCATATTTGCAGCGCAGAAAAATGAGAGCGGTCTCCGGTTAATCTATTTTAATTGTTTTGAGCGGGTAAGATGCCGCCGTTCGGATCATCCGTATGAACGAGTGGAGGTCGTTGAGCGACTCCTTCCCATTCGCCGTTTTCGCCATGTCCGAACGAGAGGCCCCATTGGGAAGGGGGAAGATACTCGTAGCCTAACTAAATGGAAATTATGTCGTTTGCCCAATAGTGCCACCGTAACCAAATGAGAAATTAACTCTATAATATTGTTGCGAAGGCTTCCGCGATCTTCTTTCGGGTGACAAAAACACGTACGAGGGGGTGTACGAACTTAACTGCATCTGCGGCGTCGTACATCGTTCAGACAGGGAGATCGGTTATGTGCAGGATGAAAGAGCATAAGAGGGATGGATGGATGGAAAATAAACAATTCCGTCTCTCGACGGTCGCCGATCATGTTTGATCCGAGCCGGGAAATAAAATGAACGTAGAGGATGCAAAAATAGTAGCCAGGGAGGGGCGGTACCATCACAGATTGGTCCGTGAGACTATAGAGATCATAAACACCCGGACAATTTCAATAGGGAGGATGGATACCCCCTTCCTAACACGTGGAAATGACTATCGTATATTCATACTCTTACACATGTTTGCTTTCTAGTCTAATGACTATTGGTTTATGATATGAACATCCACCTTACTAAAAAGGCCCCTCCTGACGCTCCCCGAATTTTGAAAAAACTTACTTCTGCAGTGTTATAGATGGAATTAAAGGTCACCCAAATAAGACGGAAATGTATACTCCGTAAATGGAATACGTAGAAATTCCAAAGGCGTTCTTTATAGGAAATACGTACAGAACGGTATCGAAAGATTGGGCGGTTCTTGAATTCTTATAGAATTTACGACCTGCTGTTCCCTCGTCTACGCCCAATTGGTATTTAAGAGGTAGTTCAACGAATAACTGGTCCTCCTTCGACCAAGGAAAATGCTGAATTTTTATACCCGAAACTAAAAGTCGTAATTATGTGGTCCCGCGGACTGTTTTCTGACAAATGTCCTCTATCCGAATATTTGCAGTTCAAAATTACAATTGGACGATAAATTTTAATAAGAATCACTCCTACTAAATATAATTAAAACCCGCCCAGCGGTTTAGGAGATGAAAGTTTCGACTGACGGACGAGACATGCCCATAAGGCGCTCTGCTACTACCGCTTCGCCGGTAAAGAACGCCTAATAATGAAAATTTTAACTTTATATCTATAACCCTTTGCTCAGAATCTCAATTTGAAACATTTGAAGTCTCCCTGGCGTCCCCCGATTTCTCCAAATAATTTCTTTGGCAGAGTAATAAATGGCATCAAAGAACACATACAATATGCAAATTTCAGACATCTCTTACCGTTTACTTGTTATTAATTTGAAAGAATTGAAAGAATACGCGCTAATAATTCTCTACTTATTCCGGTCTGATTTTACGAGAGAAAAGTTGACGGCATTGTCGCAATTATTCCCCAGAAGTAACATTTCAGAGAAAAGATAAATGGAAGATGAACATCGATTAAGTCATATCGCTTTTCCTTAGCTTCTGTCGTAAAAGATTCAGTTGAGATTTCCAGCGACGTGCATATAATTACGCGCGATATTGTTTCGCATGGAGTTTAAAATTATGAAAAAGGAAATCGGGATTTATTTGAAGGAATCGCGTAGTCTGTCACTGGTCTTTTTAAATTATAATGTCAACAGTCGCGGATGACTGAAAAATCACGTCGCTTGATATTCGCTCTATGAATCGTTTCGATCACATCTTTTTTTCCTGATATCGCGCCTTTTTTTCGTTTTCGGTTTCGCTTAGAAAGAAATATCCGTTCTCTGGTTACGCTGCGCGCATTCCTCTCGTTCACTCACTCACTCCATCTTTCCCACATTCTTCCCACACGCCGCCATCACGCAATCCTGTTCGCACTCCCACTCTTGAGCCTATTCTCCCTCTCCTCTTCTATTCTCCCCTACCTTTTCTCCTCTCCTTCCTCCTCCTCTCCCTCTAGGCTTTTCGCAGGTTTTTCCACCCCCCTTCACTTCGTGGGTGTTTTCCTGCATGGGGTTTTACTAGGTTGGCCAAGCCAGGTCCTTCCTCGATTTTTCCCACAAGTACCTTGTCTTTCTTAGAAGTTTTTCTGAATATGTACCTATCTTTCTCTCTCTAAGTATTTTATCATCTTAATCGTTCCTGATGTAATTTGACGTATTTTAATGTAATAGTAGTAATTGATGTTTTAAGTGCATCGACGGCTATGGTCATTTTAAGCTGTCATCAACTGGAAATACGCACAGAAGGGAGGAGGGAAACTCGGTGCCGGCATTAAGGCCGGTTCACATTGAATGTAAGAACTTAACGTAAGAACTCAACTTAGGCTCTCCGATTCTCGTATCGTTCACATTGACTCATACATACCAAGTTCAGCCAATCAGTGAATGTTTCTCTTCTCTTACGTTGACCAATAGAAACACTTCGTCTATGACTTAACACTTTGTTTTGAAATCGCTGTGGAATAGTATTTTCGAGATGGATTTTGAAGAATTATGGAATGTTTCTCTCGTTTGTGTGGAACTTGGAAGATTGCTAGCCGTCAATAGACGCAGGCGAAGGTGGTTGGTTAGACCTATCAACACGCGAAGAAGAGAACAGGGGGAGTATCACAATCTGTTCATTGAAATGCGGCTTCAGGATGTGGAGCAGTTCTTTACGTATACCAGGATGAATCCTGAAAGATTCGACAGATTACTACATTTGGTAGGGAACGAATTGAAAAAATCATCTCCCAGAAAGCCCATTGGTGAAGAACAGAGGCTAGCAATGACCTTACGGTGAGCGACTTTCTCGAAATCTGATTACCGTGCCTTGTTTATTTTCTTTATTTTGAACGTTTTTTACATAAGCAAGTAGCATGCGCACCAGCAAACAGACAAACTTTTCTTGCTAAGGTATGCGATGATGATTTGAGTGCAGATTTCCAGTTTTTAAATATTATAAATGTTCTTAAAAACGCCAGATAGGTTGTAACTCTGATGATCATTTTCAAAAATTAACGAATTTACTGGTATTATGTTTCAGTTGAAATAAATATAAAGGAGAATGGAAATGTTAAAAGCAATGAAATATTTTTTATAGATTGACGCCTACAAAATAGATCTACTGGTTCTTAGTTTTCTTACCACTTGTCTTTATTCTGTACATTTTAGCCATGTTGTTTAAGTTTGAACACCAAAATTGGAACGCTTAGGTTAAAACATAGAAGTCCGATCTCTAATAATGATGCACATTCATGATACTCCGAAGACTTCATGTGTGCCTTGTGTGTGAGGCATAGCTGTTTAATACATTTTAATTTACTAATCCCATTAGGTACCTTGCCACAGGAGACTCATACCAGAGCATAGCCTGGGGATATCATGTTGGGAAATCAACAGCATGCACAGTCATCAGGGAAACTTGTGATGCTATTTGGCGAATATTATTACCAATGTGTCTTCTTCCACCTGATTCGACGGTGAAGTGGACTAAAATTTCAGAGGAATTCCTCTCTGATTGGGACATTCCAAACTGTGTTGGTGCCATTGATGGCAAACATGTGTGCATTAAGGCCCCTAACAACTCGGGCTCCCAATACTACAATTATAAACACTTTTTTAGTATTGTCCTCCTAGCAGTGTGTGATGCTAAGTATAAATTTACAATGGTAGACATAGGGGCTTATGGCTCCCAAAGTGTTGGTGGGATATTTAGAAATTCAGTCTTTGGGCTGAAGTTGCTATCCAATCCCTTGGTCTACCTGACAGTGGGACATTAAATAATTGTAATTTTGATGGGCCTTTCTTCTTTGTGGGTGATGAGGCATTCCCATTGAAGTGTTCATTAATGAGACCTTTTCCTGGCAGGAACCTTCAACTTCATGAAAGGGTATTTAATTATAGATTATCAAGGGCGAGGCAATGTATTGAAAATTCGTTTGGCATTTTGGTAGCCAGGTGGCAAATATTTCAGGGAAGAATAAAGGCCTTCCCTGAAAATGTTGACAGAATTGTGAAGGCAGCTGTGTGCCTTCACAATTATCTCAGAGGGGAGGATGAAGCATTTCCTGCCTCAGCCTCTCAGTACTGCCCTGCAACAAATTTTGTTGATTGGGAGGACAATGAAGGAAATGTAATACCTGGAAGATGGAGGGACGAGGCTAGAAGGGAAGCTACATTCAATCACGTTCATCGATTGGGAGCTAATGTTGCAGCTCAAACTGCTTATCAAGTTAGGAATAATTTGACCCAGCATTTTATGGATTACAGAATAAATAACAATTTGTAATTTTATCTTTATTTTTCTTAATGAAGTCGAGCAGCTAATCACTTTTTCTTTTATTATCAAGATGAAGAATTGAAGAGCAAGTCACAACATGAGGACCCTTAAAAAATTTGAATAACAGTGAAACCCTGATATAGCATTCAGAGAGAAAACGTTTTCCTGCCTATAACATTTGAATATTCCACTTGCTAATATAGTCCTATAAGACCAACATAAAAATTTCTGATATAATTTCTGTTATAATAATTACCATGTATAATGTTTTCCCAGATATATCAACCATTATTCAGTTTTGCCTGTTGGTCTGCAAACTAAGGGTAGGTATAATATCACATTTAAATGAAAACAATTCATTTGCAGTATGAAATTTATTCTCCACATAGTATATCCATAATCGCTTTCTTCATCTTCCTATTAGTTTCTTCCAGCTTTTTAGAAAGCATTTTTGCCACCATCTCTCCAAAGATTACGTCTTCAGTCTTCTCTCTCCTAGCATCCCAGGTTTTATTGAGATTTGAAATTAAACGAAGGTATTCAGATGAAAGTTTTTTATTTCGGAATACAGGAGATGATGAAGGTAAGGATGGTGATATTTGTCCAGATGTCGTAAAGGGTGTAGGTGAATTAGAAGATGGGGCAGAAGGTGAATGATTTGATGATGGTAAACTGGCAGACGAAGTAGAAGGTGTAGGGGAAATGGATGGCAATGGTAAAGTGGTCAATACAGGGATAGAAGTGGCCAGGGAGAGAAGTGTAGAAGGGTCCTGATCAGTGGTATCAATGGAATTGGAAGGATAGGTGGTGGAGGAGGAAGGTGAAGGTATATCCAGTACATAGCCCTGGGAGCAAGGAGAGAGAGAGAGAGTCTTTCCCTCCAAAGTTTGAAACTGTTCTGGAATAAAGAAATAGAACAAATTTAAACACAACAAATTTAAATAACATATTAATCAATAACGAAAGGGATCAACCATTGCATCTTTTTCATTAATGCTATGTAGCAACTAGTAAAGATTGCATAAATTTTTCACAATAACAGAATAAAACAGAAAAGGGTGAAAACTAGTGCCCCAAAACTTAGACCTTCTTCATGACCATTCATGGAAGGAGGGACCCATTAAAACTTACAGCTGTGGCTTAAAATTTCTAAGCAGAGAGAGCTATCTTTGAAAGTAACTTCACTATAAGAGGTCAAGGGATCAAGCAATGCACCTTTTTATTTCATGTAGCAGCTAGTAAAGGGTGCTTACATTTTTCACTCAAAAGGCAGAATAAAAGAGAAAAGAGGCAATTAGTAGGACACCATACTGAATGGAAAAGGTCATGCATGCTTTTTCTTAGAGGATAATAAAATTCCCATGTAATAATTTGCAATCAGGAATCATATCACAGTGCTGTGACAACTGCAGTAGGGCAGGACTTGCGTTATATAGCCATTAAGGCATCCATATTATCTCTGTAGGCCCACCAGGCCAATGCTCTTTTCAAAAATTCATCACTAATATAATGGACCATGCCATTTGCTATTATTAACAGCAATTTATCAAGTCCAAAAGTGCTTCATATCAGCCTATATATATTTATACTTTTAAATACATATCTTTATATTTTAGTACTTAAATTTTTATGTACTTCCTACAAAATATCACAAGAAACCAATGATTAATACATACACACTTAAAGTAAAAGCTACATGGATCCTTTAATTAATTAACACATTTCATGACAACTAACAATGTAACCCCTTACTTCACCTTCTCATCTTTAATAATTAAAGAATATTGAAATACATTAGTAAAACAAATTGATAAAAGCCGCGAAATAAATAAAGCAGCACAAACCACAGTCAAATTTCTTACACCAAATGCAAAATAATTCTGTAATTAAAATGTTAGTTATAAAAATAAAAGTAAAAAGGACTAAGCTGTAGATATTGTCAAATCTATACACCAGCACACTCAGAAGAACACGGAAATTGAATTTTAAAAGCAGTCATCAATGGAGTAAATATACCTACACTTCCCTAAAATGAATTTTAGATTTTCTCACCTTCTTGGTTGGATATGGTCCTCTAAAAAGGACAATGCATTAAAATGCTCCCAAGGGCTGGAAGCAATCAGGGCCTGGCCACTTTTACCCTGACTGGCCCTTTTCATTTTGCCGTATCTCTCCCGAAGAGACTTCCACCGCACCTGGCAGAATTTATCTGGTGAACGACGTAATCAAACTATTATTATGGCAAAAATAAACGAACAACACCATCGATTTCAAAAACTAAACGTAAAATTGAAATTGAATAAGAATCGTATCTGTGTAAAGGATAACAACGTTGTGCCTACTTCATGCCACATCTAAAATTAAATACAATATCAATGCATGGCATGAAATTACAAAATTACATTTATATTAATTAACAGTTATTAACTTACCACTAATCCCGAGAGTGGACCCTATCTCGTTCCACGCGTCTGCTTTCTTCTTCTGATTCTTGAACTCCGAGCTCCTTTTGTTGCATAAATATGGCTTTTCTCTCACCAACTCAATCAGTTGCGACTCCATATTGAAATATTGTCTGTTTATGTAGGTATTGTAATTTCTCGTCACTTGTGGCGCTGGAGAACGAACGTACGTGATTGGAGAACTTAAGAACTCGTTCTCGCTCGTAAGTTCTTAAGACAACTTAAGAACTCGTTCTCGCTCGTAAGTTCTTAAGACGCAATGTGAACGCTCCCGTTAAAAAGCATACCGGTCATCATCCCTTTTTTTAAGTTAAGTTCTTATGTTAAGCCTACTCTTTACGAAAAGAATCAAGGGGACCAACTGCTTAACGTCGGAACGCTGAATTTGCGCGGTCACCTCAAACCGCAGAAACGGGCCCGGGCGACCCCGGAAAAAATCCTACTTGCGCAGGATTCGTGCCAGCTGCCCTTTCGAGCAGATGGCGAGTAGCAGCCAGCGTCCTAACCACTACACCACCGGCATCCCATTTAATATAATGTAATATATCATTGACGAATGGTTAAATGTAAGAGTGGACCTTATGGTCTAAATTTCGCCCAAATAAAGACATTTATCTATCTATCTCTCTCCTATTCCCTCTCCTTCCACTTTCGCACCTACGAACACCTTTGTCACACCTCTTTTCCTCTCTATTTTGTCGTCTCCTTTCCTTCCTCCGCTTCCCTCCCATCTCCTTCCTTTCTCTCCTCATTAATATTCTTCTCGCTCCTTTTCCTAGTTCCCCCTTCACCTGCCCCCCCCACGCACACACACTTTTCCTTTCTCCGCTTTCTCTGCTGCTCTGAAGTTTCTCTCCTAATTTTCCACTTCGTCGCCGATAAAGCGCCGTTTTCTGTAGACAAGAGAGCGCATAATTTTGTCTCCTTAATTATGTTCTGTCGCCATTTCGACGGAAAATGGATTGCCTCGAACCCGTTTATTGAGTCACGTATTTTTGAAACATCACGCGAAGGTAGGCGTCGTTTTTATGTCCTACCGTGCGCCCAGACTGTACGTATTTGGTTCGGCCATTGCTTATTTTCCCTGACAAGAATGACTTTTTAAAATAATAATTTTCGATTTATATTTTCAAATAATACACTTACGCTCTCTGGCGGACGACTCGTGAATTTCGTGGCGTTCTTCAAATCTGAGCAATTTCAATAATTAAACGAGTGCTACAGCGTAAAGGGTCTTCTGTTCAAGATAAGTCTTTCAATTCCCGCTTATAATTTGTGTACACTCGCGGCAATACATATCCCCTAAGTTGCCAAAGTCTTCCGTGGTGGCAAAACTCTAAAGGAACTCATTAGGACATGTATTTATATCAATTTAGCATTAAAAGGTTTATTATAAAAGTCCTGCGTTTATTCTTGAAGCCATACGCCCTTGGAGGATTATGGGATTGTGATGTAAACGTGTGATGTTTTCTACGATATCACTGCTGGTTAATCTTACTGTATACCTTAAATACACATACACTTTCATATTCTATCGTATTTATACTTGGGGCTCTGCCTTTGGACCCTTTATTGGGCCCAGCCTCGTCCGACGGCTTGTTGCACTCGCCTATTATTTTCAAACTAGTTTAACATGAATTGAATAAATCTTTAAAATACGTAAAGTAAATATTCAATAAATTGTTTATATCAATAAATAAAAGAGTGCGTAATGTGTTTTTAATTAGGATATGTCTTATATTAGTGTTATGACACTATCATACTTTTATGTCGTTGGTTGAAATCAACTTTGTCATTTAAATATCAATTCCCATTTTAAAGAATTGACTCGCTGCCATGGTAGTTGGCCTTTTTCGTTGCTAAAAACCGAAAAAATACCCATTTTTTTAGGATTTAAAAAATTTTTAACTCTAATTCGGCTCGGTTTTGAATTTTTATTCGAAAAAAAATAAAGTTCTTCCTTTCACTTATGGATATGATCGTGTCTCGACGTCGTATCTCGATTTCAATTACTTTAAAAATGCTATCTTATAAAACTCGACACTTATTTCCATGCTTTTATTTTAAGAATAGGAATGAAGCAATGGGGGTCGCAAAATATTCCCTATAAAAAGATTCTTTTTTGGAATTTCGGAATTCTCCCTTAGGTAGTACCAATGACATGTCATCATGGCAAATTTCAGATCTGTAGTACTCCTAGAAGTACTTTAGCCTTTATATCCTTCTCCTGTGTAAGATTGTAAATATTTATAATAGATGAAGCAGAAAGTTTGTCTAACTGTCCCTTAATGCAGTGGTCCCAAAATCTTTTTGAGTCTCTCAGCACACTTTCAAAGATAAATAGGATTTTGCGGCACCCCAGCCATGGAACAAGGTTTATATATTTTTAGATGCGGGTATTAAAACCTTTGCACGCTTCCGTCTGTTCATGCTACTACATAATCAATTTATTAGAAGAAAAATTATTATTATTATTATCTACCAACACATCCAAATCGTTGATTTATTTATTAAACAATGTTTTTCGCGGCATCCTTAAAAACCTACTGCGCCACCTAGTCTGCCGCGGCACACAGTTTGGGAACCTGCCTTAATGGACAACGTCGTCCGAATTAACCAAAGCTTGGTACTCAAAAGTGTTTGAGCTCGAGGAAAGGTGTAAATTCAATCCGCTTACGAGATTTGCGTGCAAAGCAGTCTTCAAGGATTGGGCGGAACTTTCTAGAATTTTTATCTCCCAAAGTATAAAGGTTGATTCACACCTAAACGACACGGCAAAGCCACGGGACGGCAACGACACGACAACTACCCCAGTCTCTGTTCGTATGTTAGCGAGAAAACCAATGCACCCGTCCACACCAGGACGGCAACAACACGGCAAAGACACGACACGGCCGAGGATTCCTTTTGAGCATTGTCGCTGTCGTGTCTGTGGCGCGTCGTGGCGTTGCCGTGCATTGGTTATTTCGCTAACAATCCGAAGCCGTCGTGTCGTTGTCGTCCCGTGGCTTTGCCGTGTCGTTAAGTGTGAATCGACCTTGAATCGTAATTATGTGCTCTCACGGATTTTTTATAGAAAGTGTTGTCTTCTATCCAAAAAATTAATTAGTAACTAACCAATCATATAAGAGCTAGAGAGAGGAAAATGTGTTTTTTGATTGTTTCCCGATACATCAATCTTCGTAGCAACCGATGTAAAGAAGATACGTTAGGATTCGTTTAGTTTTATCAACGAACGGTCTCCGTTAACAGAGAAGATCACGGTGACAATATTGAGATTTTTTATTATTTAACTAGCGTAATTGTTCGTCATATATGACGGGTATGCGTGAAGTAAGTGTTAAGTTAAAATTGAAATAATAATTAATGAAACCAACTTTAAAAAGTAAGCAATAAATATAAAATTGACATAATTGTGTTTTCCTATTAGTTATCACGTGATAAAATGTAATAACGAAGAACTTTAAACAGCAATCCTATTACATCCATATCCTATGATGCAGAGTTTGGTGGAAGCCAGTCATCACCGGCTTTCCTCAATCAGCTTTCCAGCATTGCTACTAAGCTGTCAGTAGTAAGTTTTATTCATTACTTAGTTTTGCTCATCGGCAAGTTTTAGGCACCATGGCAGGCTGTGAAGCCGCACTCGGTCCTAAGTCATCTGCATTTCATAAGAGAAGGGAGGAGAGAAACCCGGTGCCGGCATCAGCCTATTCTTGCGAAATACACCAGGGGGGCAGCTGCTAAACGTCCCTTCCGAAGGACGGAGTGTCGATTTGTGCGATCTCCTCAATATTTCTCGTTGTCTCGCTTTCTCATCCTCGTCGCCTAATAGCAACGCACAAATAGAGGGCCGGAGCGTCTTCGGAATTCTCCTTAAAAGATTTATTCCGGGTGTCGCTATAGCAGATCTTAAGGTGAGGCCAACACTCAAACCACACCGCCGGATCCCTCTCCATATCCTATGCTATGCTATACTTATTTATTTATTTTTTGTTGTGCATAGTTACCATATGATAAAACGTATGCTAAATTCAAATTGTGGCGCGGCATATAAATTGATATATTTTATCATTTGTTAAAATTAAATAGCGATTAAAATTAAACAGATTTAACTTCTTATTTATTTATCGATTTTTTTAAGGAAAATAAGGTTAAACTTCCTCAAGATATAATTGGCTTTTCGGCAGCCAATCAGATTCTTCAAAAAAATTAGCTTACTATATATAGGAGGATTATTCAGTTAATGTTAATTTTTTGTTTTTAAGTGCTCACGTTTTAATTTCCTTGAAGCTCAAATAAATGGAAAGGGGTCCGAGCGTATTTTGCGATACCCAAGATCTATAGCAGGAGGGGCCAAACCGCGGCTCGCGAGCCGCATGCGGCTCTTTTAACTTAACGTGCGGCTCTTATTCATTTACACCCAAAGGTGTATAAAGGTTTATCACCTCAGAAAGCAATTACGCTGTGCGAGTAAGACGTTTTGGGAATTCTACATGGACATGCAGTCTGTCTGTATTGTTTCGAATACAAGTTATGTTTACTGTTCGTACATTTTTATGCGCAGAATGTGTGCCTTGCGGCTCTCGAACTCGGGAAGATTATCGTATGCGACTCGGAGGGTAAGCAGGCGTTACCACGCCTGATCTATGGCTTATAGGAAGCCTAATTTGTTATGAATGAAATATCGAATTTCTCCTTTGCAACGCCCTGTGCTTCAGGTAGTAGCTTCTGTTTACATTAATCAAAGCAAGATAGTTTATCGCGAAAAATATTCGAATATAACTTTTCAATCGAACAGCTCTGTTGCAAAAATGATTTTACGAAGCGAGACTGCACAGAATCGTATGAAAATATTTTTGTTTCGTAAATTCGGACCACAATCGCCTCAGCTGTTCTTTTCTTCCTTCTTTCAAGATGTACATACACGTAATCTCTTTCTCTCTCTTGGACTCAAACGGGTGACGCAAAGTTGTTTATAAGAGAACGGTTTCGGAGGAATTGGCAGGATTTCCGACCCTCTTGCCGTAGGACACCATTCTCCCCCCTCCCCCACGCCCTAGGTCACCCCCCCCCCCACGCCCTAACCACTCCCCACGCCTTCCATTCAGCCATCTCTTATCCTTCTCTACCTCGGAAAACCGTCTAAATATTCAGAATCTTCCTCCCCTCGTCTCGCCTTTCACCTTCTCGCCGAATCTCCTATTACTTCAATAACAGCTTCTCTCTCATTTTCTCTCTCTCACTCTCTCCCTCTCTTCCCGTTCGACTCCAGAAAACCTTCCCTCCCCAACCCACCCCACCCCATAGATCTTATGTGCAGCCGTTGATTTATTGGTATCCTTCGAAAAAATCCCTCTCTGCTCTCTTCTCCCTTATCCTCCCATCCTCTCTTTTCTCTCATTTTCTTATACCATCATTCTTTCTCTTTACTTTCTTGCCCTTTGCTTTCTCCTTCCATTCTATTTCTATATATATATATATATATATATATATATATATATATATATATATATATATATACGCGCGCGCGCACACACACACACATACAAGTAGTTGGTGCTTGCATTCAGCAAGCATTTCAGTCCATATCGAAAGTAACACCGTAAGATTTTGAGAGGATGCAGTGCATCAGGAAGTCCATAACCTCACTAATATTTCCTGTTTTTGGATTTTGACGTCGTTATAAGTTTACGCCGTAGTTTTAAATCAATTGCATTATAATACAATCCACCGATTCTCTTAAGAAGCACTAAATTAAAGCTATTATTATATACAGTTCATCAACCCCCATAATTGAAAGGAGTAACGTTCTTTTATTTAATAACATATATCGCGTTTTTAAATTATTACGTCATCATATGTATACGTCTTTGTTGAAATCAATGGGAAAATAATAATTTCCCAATTAAAAAGCATTAAAGCGATGCTATTATAATACGGATTGCCAATTCCCATTGAAAAGCATTGTCCTGGTTCTATGGTAGCTGAACTTATTTATTGTTGAGAATCTGCTTTTTTCCGATTAAAAACGTATTTATTTAGCGAATTTCTGTCTGAATTATAACTAATTTTAAATGCAGATTTATGAAACTCTGCACAGATTTCCATGTTTTTCTTATGGAGTGTCGAAATGGAACATTGGAGTGAAAATTACCACACTAAAATTTAAAAAAAATTGGAATTTTCGATTTTTCTGGTTGGTTGTACCTAATAACCTATCATCCTGCCAAATTTCAGGCCGTGGCATATCTAAAAATACCTTAGGTTTTATTCATATAGATATCCTATATCCTCTGTAGGAAGCAGCTATTTATAATAGATACTAGTAATCGGTGCTTGCATACTGCAAGCATTGGGAGCGCCTGGAGTCGAACCGAGGGTACCTACATAAGATGTCTCATATTATCCGAAGGCCTACTCATGGCATCTACAAACCCTGAAAATTTCAGCGCAATATTCCTCTTAGTATTGTCTGCGCACCCAAATATGTTATCCCTTTGCTTTTAAATGTCACGGTCTGAGAGTGACGTCATGACATTAACATAAGCTACTTTTCAGTTCGTGGCACTAAGCTCTCGTTCAGTTTTATTAAAACGTAAAATAAATTCCCGAAGAAAAGCATTGTCTCGTAGACATGACAGAAATATTTGGCCATTGTTATAAATTGTATAAAATCCCGTTTTTATGCAGTAAAAATCGAATAATTGGACTAATTCGGCACGGATTCGTGTTCTACTTTCAGGAAAAATAATCTTCGTTCTTTTTTCCCCGTCTTGTAATTCAGGTCCGGGGTTTGTATCTTAATTAAAAGTAATTTTAAAATGCTATTATAAAAAGGCTTGTACGGATTTAAATGATTTTCTAATGGGACTTGAAAATGAACGTTTTGGGGGTGTAAAAGACCCCGTTCTAAGGGGAAATTTTGGAATTTTCGATTTTTCCTGATGGTTTTGGACCAACACCAAGGTTCCCTCCAAATTTCAGCTCTGTAGAATATCTAGAAGTACCTTAGGTTTTATATCATTATATATAATATATCCTCCGTAAGAAGCAGCTATTTATTATAGATATAGACACACACACACACACATACACACATATATATATATATACACACATATATACATACTTACACACACACACACACTAGCCTCAATGCCTCCCAATCTCGTGAAGTTCCTACTCCGTCCAATACGAGCGGGTTTGTCTTATAAATCGCCCTAGGAAACTACACATAAATTCTCAAAACGTGTTGAATATTAAAAATTTACTCGCATTCCTCCTGATGGTTTTACCCCTTGCTTATTCCCGTTAAAAGAAACTCCCGCAGGATCGTGCTTTTCCGCTTCGTACACTGAACAGTAATTTGTTTTGCTCGTCGGAAGCGTACATCTTTTGCTTTTCTCATTAATCTTTGATAGATGTTACCATTCCTGTTTTTCTTGGAATCATATCTTTTACGATTTGTGGCCCACCCGTATCTTGTTCATCTCTTAATTTCCTCCGCATTTTTCATTTTAATTTAATTAATGCTTCGCATTTTTCTTCCAGTTGCGCGTTAGTTGAAGTTGTTGGAGCTTTTATTCCTCGACCAATCTTCCCCTTAAATTCCCTTTGTTATCTTTTACAAGTCCATTCGTTTCTTTCCATTTTGGAATTTTTTTTGTTCCGGACTTAATAAAAAGAGAATACGTCTCGAGTCCCTCTCCTTTAGATGTCGATCACAATCTATATGGCTACCAATCGCTTTCGTCCGATAACTATCCAGTAATTGATGTCATACCGACCTCCCAATCTGTCTCCCTCACTTTTGCCCTTCTCTCATCCTACAACCTTCCTTTTCCCACTCTACGTCTGTCTCCGTCTCTCTCTCTCTCTCTCTCTCTCTCTCTCTCTCTACCCTTATTGCCAGTTAATTAATGGGCTTGGAGGATCGTGACGTCACTTGCCACAGCTTCGGAGAACGTGTCGGGGGTTTGGAGCGAGTGCCAATGGAGAGGATTGCTACGGAGGGTGGAAGTTAAGGGATGATAGGACGGGAACGGCGAGAGGGGTGGGGGAAGGAGGAAGTAGAAGGAGGAGAGCAGCGGGACGTGGGTGGCAGGATGAGTATTTCCTAGTGACGCAAGGCATTGCATTCTGGCGGCGTCGTCGGCGGTTTAGTTAGAATGGGGTTTGGGGCGCGTCGCGAGAGAGCCGTCGCCGCTCGTAGATGGTGTGTTTCACGCAGTTAATTTCCCCTCTCCACGCCCACCCTCCAAGCCCACCCTCCACGCCCCCCCCCTCCACGTTCCCCCCTCCACGTTCCCCCCTCCACGTTCCCCCTCCACGTCCCCCCTCCACGTTTCCCCCCCTCCACGTTCCCCCTCCACGTTCCCCCTCCACGTTCCCCCTCCACGTTCCCCCCTCCACGTTCCCCCCTCCACGTTCCCCCCTCCACGTTCCCCCCTCCACGTTCCCCCCTCCACGTTCCCCCCCTCCACGTTCCCCCCTCCACGTTCCCCCTTCCACGTTCCTCCCTCCACGTTCCTCCCTCCACGTCCCACCCCTCCACACCCCCCTCCACGCCCCTCCCCTCCACGCCCTTCTCCACGTCCCCTCCACGCCCCCCTCCTCTCCACCTACCTCTTCTTTCTTCCCATCTCATCTACCCACCTTCCTCTCGCCTCCTTCTATCACTTCCTACTCTCCCTTCCTTCGGAAATGTCTGTCATTTTTCCTTTCTCTGTCCCTGACACACCGCTTTCCCCCTCAGCGCTGTGCGTTATTTCGCTCTCTTCTGCTCTTCCTCCCTTCTCTTCCCGCTTGCTTTCTTTAACACTCCTTCCTCGCCCGTTTATCGTTTCTCTCGTTGAAATTTAATTGTATCCGTTTCACCGTCGTTTTTCATTTGTCTTCGATTTTCTCCTCACGTGCTCTTTCTCTCTTGCAATTTTCTTTTTTCCGCTTCCGTCGCGCAAAGTATTCGGCGTGAATACCTAAATAATGATCCACGTCTGTTAACTTGTAATTAAACCTTCGTTTTTTAAAAACGATTGTTGGTGGTAGAATTTCATCAAATTGCGCTAACAGCCAACAAAGGGAACTCATTCGTTCGCCAAAATAATTCGCTGTGCTCTACGGAAGTTTGTATTAGTAAAAATAGGGCTTTTTTCTGAGAAATAGGTACTGGTGCTCGGATTCGACGGGTTCCTAACGGGTTGTGGAATTTTTTGGGGAAAAAATTTAAAATATCAAATGTAAAATTTTTATTTAAAAACATTTTTACACAATTAAAAAAAGACAATAGGAATTATATAATAAAAATCAACACATTTCAGCTACAGATTTTGCAAGAGGTTCCAAATTTGATTAATGTTTTCATTGGGGTCATAATATTTGTTTTGATATTTCATTTTTGTATCCACTGCAGAATGTCGCCGAGGAAGTAGCCATGATTCAACTCATTTAGTCCGACCGAAATGAGTAACACGGGGTCCAACGATTTTAATAAATATCATTGAAATTATCGTGCTTGTCAAAAAAATATTTTGATCGAGTTTTTGATTCATCAGTGAAAAACCCCTTTCACATTCACTTGAGGAAATAGAAATGGTATCAAGAGTGTATTTCAGCGGTAAAAACATTGTCCGGAATTTTATTATCCTACAGACATTCGCGTAGTCTTATTTTATTCAATCGAATCCTTTGGAGGAAATTTTCGTTTTCTTTCTCGCCGAACGTTAAATGAGTGTGAATCTCTTCTTGCCACTGTTTTAGATCTAGCTTTCCGGTCCATTTCAGAAGATCAGCTTCTTTTTCATCAAGCAGTCTCTTATCTATAGATGTTTGCAAGTTTTCTTAAAATTCGATGGTTGTGCATATTGTTGGGCCATTTTGATATGTTTTCTTAAAAGAACCAAGATGGAAAAGTATGCTCCAGAATACATTTTTTTAATCTATGCCTTACAGTTCATATAAGAGCTAGGGAGAGAAAAATGTGATATTTAATTGTTGCTTGACGGATGCCATTTAACGAGATACGAGTATAAGTTTATTAAAGTAATTATGTAAAGTGGAAGTTATAATTGAGGGATGAAGTTAAAAAGCACAATTGGGCGATACACTTTAATAAGGATCACTCTTACTTAATTTAATTAAAATCCGTTAAGCTGTTTAAGAGAAGAAAGTTTCGACGGACGGACGGACGAGACGCGCCCATAAGGCGTCCCGCTGTTACCGCTGCGTTGGTAAAGAACGCCTAAAAAAACTGCTTATGTCATCACTCTGTCTTTCCGTGGATCATTTTTTTGTTTCAAGAGATGTTTGGAAAATTCTTTTTGAATTAGATAACTCTTATCAATCAATGAATTTTCTAGGTGGCTTCAATTCAGAAAAAATTAAAAGAATTTTAAGTGGTTTTGTATTCGAACTACTGATGCTAGAGGTGTCAAGTTTTCACGGATGGGAAAATTCTAATGAGGATCTACATTGCAACGCTGCGGGTTGCCCCTTTCCGCAAAGGGGGAGGCAAACCAGAACCCTGATATTTTTAAGACAACGTTTGGTTAGGATAACTTACGTGTTTATTTTTATTGTGGAGGGAATCTATTTGGAATTTGAGACAATTGGCGCTAGTTACGGACTGCTCGTAATATGGTCCGCGGTTTTCTCGACTCTCTTCGAAAAGTTGAACAAGATTTGTAACCTTTTTATTGGCTGTGTATAAATCCATGTCATCCTTTTGTAGATACATATATGCTTATGCTTTTTGTAGAACTTTTGAAGTTCGCCTTAAATAAATAATAACTGCAGAAACTGACCATCCAACGAGCACTTTAAAATCCTCAAATTTTCATAAGCTGAACTTTCGTTGCATTTATACACTTTTCAATTGCCTGTCGTTTTTCTGCACGCTGCACGATTCAACACGTAAATCTTACAAATGAACGATTTGGGTATCTTGATTCCTGAAAACTCTTTTACGTGTCATAGACCGATAATTCTAACACGTGATTATCAGAGAGTCATATAACGATAGGAGGAAAAGTTTTCTTTTAATAATTTTTCTAACTCCATCCCTTATCTTCTGCCCCTCAGTTGCACCACCACATGCAACAAAAACTAAGTAATCGCTCAAGTATTCTTGTTACGATAGATTGGAGAGCTGAAATTCCCTTTCGCCATTACATTTTCTAATTCATAAAATCGAAAATATTTACTGTTGCCGTAAATCCACAATCTGTAGTAAATGCACTGACGAATAAATTAATGTATATTTTGACTGAGAGTGATTGAATCGTCAGTTGTTGCTCAAGATTTTATCTTTAGAACTTACAACATTTTGAATGAACATTTCTCTCGTTTACTTGGCTGTATGGTTAGCATTGGCATTAAGTTGGAGGCTTTTATACTTTACGGTGGCACTCAGTATCTAATTTATACTTTTTACATGGGTTTAAGAAAATTGCGACTGTTAATTTTAACTTTTTTATAAGGCTACATTATTGTGCATGGCTATTTTAAAGCACTCTTCCAATTTTAATTTATTTTTTCGTTATTTATATTACTCTTTTGATTTTCTTTGTGGTTCACATTTTTTCGTTTTTACACGAATATTTTTCGAAAATTTGACTTTTTAAGATGTTTTTGTTGAAACGTCTTAACCCCTCAAGCCCGGAGGAGATTTATTAAATCCCACCCGTACGGCCGGATGAGGTTTTTAAATTTTCACGATTGCGTTGCAAAAACTTTCGAGAAACTTTAAAAAATCATAACTTTATAAGTTTTCTCTCGATTTTTCTGATTTTTTTTGTGGATTTACTAAAAACATGAAATTTGTATATATCCATTTTTCGTATCATATTTTACAAACAAACATTGTTGCAGTAGAAGAGAATGTACACCAATGGCGAATTTTCCGGCGCGCGTTCGCGCTTTATATATAACATTCAGCACCGGGAAATCCATGAAAGATATTGATGTACAATCTTAATAAAAAAATAACTTAAATTAGTAACTATTTTATTCTACGAATCTACCCATCTAAACCAATTAGGTGAAAAGTTTTGCGTATCTCAACTTCTTCATGTCTTGACTGGAAACTTTGAAGTAAATGTAGTATTACTGATTTATTAGAACACGATTTATTTATAATATAAACGTTTTAGTTATATAGTCATTAGACTTGGTCATTACAAAAGTTACATAGAAGAAATGATTACATTTCGTTCATTGGAAAGGGAGATATGACGATGTATACATCAGAAATGAATTTAGATGCAAAACACGAAAAACATTCAAAAGTTAAACTAGCTTATGAGTCCTTTCCAGATATTTTTAGAAAATTTACACATGCGAAATTGGATTCAGCAAGAAATACCTTATAGTTTAGTAAACACTTATAGTAAAATAATGTGTAAATATATGGAAGAGCTTCGCTGTTCGTGATTTTTGATGACGTGCCTCTTCTTGCTCACTCGCTTCATCGCTGCTTTGGTCCCACTAGATAGCACAACAGAGAAAGCCCTTATCTGAAGAGGAAAACAAACCCTACATCTTCTTTCAGATGACAAAGAAAAGGAACCCAATTTTGTGGGTTCTCTTTCCTCAGGTATTTATGTGTCAACTTTAGAAACCGAAAGTCCGTAGGTCAGTGGTAAAAACTAAAATTCTATCACAAAACTAAACGTATATTATATGTACACAAATACGTACAAATAGATATACACAATTTCTCGCAATTCCTCTCCGAAAAGAACAAAGGCTCCATCTCAACTAACTTGCTTTGGGGATGCAAAAAACCTTAGTAATCCGAACCACCTCGAAGATGACGAAATAACTGATATTGGTTTGCGTTGACGCTCTCCTATGCAGCAAGGAACGAAGGATCACGCGGTCATGAAAGCGAATGTTGACCGAAATGATTTTACTCAACCCAATTCCATTCTTTATGAATTGCATCGTAAACATTTCTAATAAGACGTTTTTCTTTCTTTTTTTACATTCCGACGAAGACCTTTGTCGCATGACATAAGCCAAAAGGCTCCACCAGGAAAAAAAGAGGAGAAAAATCGTGCTCCCATTTGAAAAGATACACAATTGCTACAATGCATTTCAAACACCAAGGAAAGGTTCCTTGCCGCAATAAAAAGCGATTTTTATGCGGAAAAACACCGTCATATCGTAGCAAAATTTAAAATTCCATCGCAAAATTCAACGTTGATTATATATTTTAAAAAACAGGAAAAAAAATACAGGACACGCATAGATAGGAAGTACAAAGCTTCCTCTTTCAAAATATATAATGGTTATTTAGATTTAAAGAAGTCCTTAGTGTCAAAAGATAAATTAAATTATGGCTGACGCAGGACGTAATAGTACGTCTGACGGCCGATTGGACAGTTTTCGCAGGACGTAATAGTACGTCTGACGGCGTTTAAGGGTTAAATAAGGGAATTATTGTTGTGAGGCGATGGAAATTATAAATACTAAAATACCGCTTTCAGCTAAACAACATATTTATACGATTTTTTATGTTCGGTATATGAAAGCAAAAAATAATTAATGGCACCCTGGTTGCAGCTCTAATAAAGAGGCGAAAGGAAGGGATTTGTTGGGACACTCTATACAGTGTTAAGGCCAACTCATACCGGAAGGCAAGGACATCCGCGGAATTTTTCACACTTTCTGTCTCTGGAAGCAATTCTATTGGTCGAGCTGTAGCTCTGCGAAATATATATATATATATATATATATATATATATATATATATATATATATATATATATATATATATATATATATATATATATATATTACGTCTGCCAGGTTTGAGGTCTGTCGAAACTTAAATTGTCTGTCCGAAGATCTTTCTCGTTGGAGCGAACTATAGAATTAAAAATGTCGATGCTGTATGAAGAAACAGGATCGCACAGCTCCACCGAAATTATCATTATTATCTTTCCAATTAAAATCTTAGCTACACAATCTTCAACTACCATACAAGATAAGTCCCCTACAAACCTCTCAACCTCAATATAACCAACCTACTGCGACAAATAATCTCATTTCGGATCCAACGCGAGGAGTTCAAAAACCTTTAACCTGATTAACGAAAAAAATCATATTCATATGATTATGACTCGTTCAATAGAATTGCTTCTTGATACCAAAAGTATGAAGACATCCGCGGAACTCCTTTCTTCCCGATCTGGGTTGGACTATGAACTCCATTTATACTAATTCTCCATGCTAAAACCGTTCATTTTATCTCTCTATATGCGAACGCTTTTCATAAACGCTTAAATTATAAATAATGAAGTATTTTTTAATTTAATAGATATGCTAGAAAAAAGCACATAATGAAAGTATTAATTAACATAGAGTTAATTCATTGGGATGAAATAAAAAATGTCATTTTCCTTTGCGCGTGTAGAAATGGTCAGCGGCTATCATTATGTTGAAGAAAGCTTAGAAATTCCGAGTTTGAGTCACGAAAATTTCCATTTATTGACGTCCAAATTATTCTATACCAATTTTCCAGAACTCAGGCACCTATTTCCATAATCTGTTTGAAATTCGTATTTTCGGAGAAAAATATATTGCAGCGATTTAACGCGGGAGAATGTTTTCTCAGAATGAAATGGAGAAATTATTTATCTCGTTAAATACATGAAACGGATCTGCAAATATTAAACCTGATTTTGAACTTCAAAGGTATTCAGTAAAAGCTTGTCAATAGCAAAGCATAATTTCACCAAAGGCTAATGCAGTCCGATAAAATGTTGCGCTTAGAGAACAATCAAGTAAAGAAAGCGTACGGTTTTTTGTTTGACAGCATTTGTTTTGCGTTGTTTTTGTATTCTTAGGCATTTTATGGCGATAATCGCTCTTTCGCCTACTTTGTTGTCCAAGTTCGTTTCTCATCTATGGCGAATCTGGGTCCTCGGTTTTATTTGCCTCTATGCTTGTTTGTCTCCCTTTAATATGATCGCCGTGGCGTGTGGAGAAATAAAATTTCCCGACTCGCTCGATGGAGGCGCGTGTGACATCATTTGATGCGTCAGCGGAGCGTTCCTTTGAGCTTTCTCGCCGTCAATTGAATATCGATATTTTCCATCACGAGAGAATTCATTTTCTAAAATGATTTTATTGGCTCACGCCGTTCCCCTCTCGCTCCTTTTTTTCCTTTCCTTTTTTCGTCTCTCCGTTGACTTCGTCGAAACGATAACCGTGGACGGAGAAGTGACGTCATCGTTGCCAGCTATTGTTCCCTCGGACCATTCTTTTGACGACAAATCTTTTCCGAACGGGACGCACTTTGAAAAGTAAAATATAAAATGATATTCATGTGCAAGGAAGATGAACAATTTGTGTGAATCAACAAAATTCCGATGTATTCAACACTGTCATATTCTTTCATATCTGCCGAAAACGGTGTTTTTCCTTTGTTTTTATATTCGAGCCGCGACTTTTTTCGCCGTTAGTAATATCTGATTTTCTATTTTGAAACATCGGGGGAATTCGAAATGACGAACCAGTCGTTGGTTTTGGTTCCAAACTATTGAAGATTTTTTCTTATGCAGTTGAAACGTTTTTGTCGTCATAGTCAGCGTTGCCTTAAACGTCATTCTCCACCTCAGTGGAGTGAAAATTAATAAATGAAAACGCTATCGGTTTAAAGTCAGCTGTCTTATGTTATGATTTTCCTGATAAGATGAGAAATTGCAGTTGCGTTTCTTAAAGTATCGAACCGCTTACCGTTAAGGTATTGTAATTGCCAGGCGTCTCGTGATGTGTCGGTCGGAATGAAGATATTCAAGGGTGTTGGTGTGTGGGAAGAAAAGGGAGAGAGAAGATGAGGAGAGAAAAAGGAATCGGAGGATGACTTGTTTTTTTTTGCATCTTTGCCGCGACTCTTAGTATTCTTCCGCGCTTGGGTACTTTTTTCGAAGTAAGCAGTCGAATATTTTTACTTAATTTCCCTGTTTTAAAATTTGTAGACGTTTTAATTCGTTGAACGTACTTTAAAGCCATATTTTAAATCTCTTCTTCACGCAACGGAACTCGGTACATTATTTAATTTATATTCGTCTCATATAAATCGCATTAATAAAATTCGAGTCCAACTTCTGATACCCGTCATCTCAGGGTCACCGGTATATCTAGACTTTTTTTGAGAAATTACATTCCAAAATACGAATCGCGTTATGTTCGACGCATATCTACTTTAACACGTAACTTTTTCTCAAGTTGGCTCTGACATCGGCATTACGTCACTGCGCTTCGCGGAAGTGACTCGACATCAATTTTGTACATAAAATGACAGTTTTGACAGTGAAATGTTTGCTCATTATGTTTTATTTTGAACGAAATCCGCACCCTTAAAAGTTTTCCCACGCTTTTAAAGATTTAAAACATTTCAGGTCGCGTTATATTCGAGCTAATACGGTATATGGTATACGGTATATACGGTATATGTTTGTATGCAGTAGAAGAAACGATTTCTAATAATAGCTTGCACGCATTATCACGAACAATATGACTTCGCAGAAGTTACTCTAGAATCTTTTCACCGTCCGTTGGCAGGTAGCTCATACAGAATTGTCGTTAATAGTCAAATTGCCATAGTAATTCCGCCACCGAAAATTTAGTGCACCTCATAGCGTTGCATTTGCGCGAAAGTAAATTGAAGACAACGAGGAAATTAAAACAAAATTTAGTTTCCAGCATCGGCGTAGCAGGATATAGGACCCCATTCATCGTCCCGAACCCCTTCTCTCCCCCTCCACATCCTCCCGCATCTCCTCCGTGTTAAAGCACGCCACCCCTCTTTTCCTCCCCCTCTCCTCCCCCTACCCTCTGCCCCTCCCCAACCCTCTGCCCCTCCCCCAATCCTCTGCTCCTCCCCCAACCCTCTGCTCCTCACCCAACCCTCTGCCCCTCCCCAAACCCTCTGCCCCTCCCCCAACCCTCTTTCCCTCCCCCAACCCTCTTTTCCTCCCCAACCCTCTTTCCCTCCCCAACCCTCTTTTCCTCCCCAACCCTCTTTTCCTCCCCAACCCTCTTTTCCTCCCCAACCCTCTTTCCCTCCCCAACCCTCTTTCCCTCCCCAACCCTCTTTCCCTCCCCAACCCTCTTTCCCTTCCTCCACCCCTCTCTCCCTCTTCCCCTTCTCTCAGCTCTCTCTCAGCCCTCTCTCTCTCCCCCCACTAGCCCCTCCGAAGCTAGTCATAGGCGGGAGTAATTGCTTGTAATAGCGACCTCGTGAGGGAATTAACTTCGGAGGAGGCGAAGGGGGAAGGGCGTCACGTGGGATAGTGCGTGTGGAGAGGAAGAAGAAAGGAGGGAGAGAGAGGAGGGAGAGGGAGGGGAGGGAGAGAGAAAGGAGGGAGGGAGAGAGGAGGGGGGAGAGAGGAGGGGGAGGGAGAGGATGGGGGGAGAGAGAGGAGGGGGAGAGAGAGAGGAGGGGAGAGAGAGGAGGGGGGGGAGAGAGGGGGAGGGAGAGAGGGGGGAGATAGAGAGGAGGGGTGCGAGACAGAGAGGAGGGGGGTGGGGATAGAGAGAGGAGGGGGAGAGAGAGAGGGGGAGAGAGAGGGGGGGATAGAGAAAGGAGGGAGGGAGAGGATTGAGGAATGGGGTGAGTGGGTGGCGGATGGAAAGGATGCTCTTCCCCTACCGCACTACCAGTTAAAGTTAACCCCCTATATTGCCCATGTTCTTCATTCATCGCTGTCCCCTAATTGTCTCGGCCGTTCGTCTCTATATGAACTATTATCCCTTCCGACTCTCTCCACTCCGTTGCTGCTTCTCCTTCTCTCCCCTCCACACCCTCTCTGGACAGCAGCATCTCACTCGCGCCTCCCGCGTCCGAATCCTTCCTCCCCCCTCTCACCCCCCTCACTCCCCTTCCCCCCTCACTCCCCTTCCCCCTCACTCCCCTTCCCCCCTCATTCCCCTTCCCCCCCTCACTCCCCTTCCCCCTCACTCCCCTTCCCCCTCACTCCCCCCTCCCCCTCCCTCCCCCTCCCCCCTCACCCTCTCCTATTCCTCCTCCTTCCTGGTATGTCTCCCTCATCCCCCCAATTCCTCCCCTTTTTTATCTCCCACTCCTGCACTTTCCTTTCACGCAACTTTTTCTGGACAATTTTATTTTACAATTCCATCTCTCCCACTTGTATTAAGCACATTTAAAAGAGAGAGAGCACATTTCCCAAATTAGGACCGAGAAAATAGACAATCGCTTTCGCTTGAAGTCCTTTTTACTTTCTCCATACGTAGGGGAAAGTATTGTTTTCATGAAAAAAATCGATTCGAGATTTCAACGGAAATACACGTTTGAGGTCCCCTGAACACGTTTTGACCATTTTCTCGATGTCTGTGTATTTGACAGCTTTTTCTGGGTGCTCTAACTCAAAAACTATTAATCAGGTCAACGCGAAATTTTATATTTAACATTTGTATGAAAGTCACAAAAACTGATTAGTTTTTGGTAAAAAATCGGTCAACCGGAAGTCGGTGTTTACTCTCTTCACCTATCCGTTATTCTGAAATATTTGCTTTAATATTTGATAAATATAAAAATGTACTGGAATAAAAGTTGTAGGAAATTTAATTTTCTACAACCTTTGTTTGAAATATTTTCCCATATAATGCATTGTTTAAGAAATATCTTATATTTTTATCTGCCACCACCACGCCACCTACCCACGACAACTAACAATTGACGCTTAGTTACGTCTTACGTTAGTAACGCTCCTTTTTCTTTTACTTAATTGTTGGAGCTTAGTGCCTATATCCAATATCAGAAGGCTATTCAGTTTATTTCTTTTCTTTGTAACCTCTAAAAATTTCTCGTAGTTTCTTAAAATATTTATTATTATGTAACCTATTTGGAATTTTTAGAAATATTACAGGTACGGAGAAAGTCATGTGGTGGCCACATCAGATTATTTTCCTTATTTCTGCTTATTTCGTAGCTGCGAACATTTAAGTTACATCAAATTTTCCTAAAGTTCATTTCTAAAATATGAACAAATTTAATTAGCGATGTCATCTTATGTCGTCTTGCGTAAGAAAAAAACCGATAATTTCATCGAAACAACCCCGTCTA